>JAVTVY010017390.1:0-61248 GCA_036873755.1 Hanleya hanleyi | reverse complement strand
TATACACATTTCCATCATTAGGTTGTCAGAAAGAATCGATGAAAAACAAAATCATACTGGTTTATAAAATAGTTACACGATGATAGTATAATAGGAGTCTTGATGATGATATTGTTTTGATAGAATATTGTTAACAAAAAAAAAGAAGGAAAAAACAACAACGAAACACTTCAAAAATGCTTGCAAGCGACCGTCGCCACAAAAAGAGTTCACTCCCTTGTCATGAGCTCAAAACGCACGCTGTACGTTCGTGTCAACTTTCGTTTGATCAGGCAAAAGTGAAAATAATACAGTATTATTATTTTCTTAAGACAGACCACACAGAATACACAAAGAAATCCTTGCGATTGGCATTCGACGAAGACAAGTCACAACGTGTGTTTATTATCGTTTGTATCTCCCTACGTTCGAAGAAACGAAATCAAAACCAAACAAAAATGGCGACTCGATTGTACAGTGAAAATACGTTTCGTAAGTATTCGGAATTCTTCCACGGAAATATACGATGTAACTAAAATTACCTCGGACGAACCAGTCTCGGATGAATATATCCCGTTAACAGACTAAGTCGTTCGAGGTAACAGCTGACAGAGTTTACATTTGACGTTGTTGTTGCTGCCGACAGATTCATATTTGCTACCGCGACCATGGCGTTCATTTGGGTTTTACCAGATAATTTCCCGATAACCGGGTATTGAAATTGCGAATTTACGAAGCTTGAAAATTCAGTTTCCAAAGCTTGAAAATTCAGTTTCCAGCACACAAATTGAGTATAAATATTTGGGTGAAAAATATTGATTTTTTTACTCCAAAAAATTGAGTTTTGAACTGAAAAATTGAGTTTTTAAACTCAATCTACGAACCGAAAATCGGTATGTAGAACTGACATGAATGAATCCCTGGTTTCATTCTAATAAATTTGATCCCCCCCCCCAATGTTTGGGTGAGGAAATACAGTTGTAAGATTTCATTGTTACAGTGTTGTTCATTGAAGACTGTCCGGCCATGTTCTTACCTTTTTACAGTAGTTTAAAATCTCCATGGAATCTTTCAAACAGTCTGTATCCTCGTCTCTGACCCAGCCCTCAGGGGTCCGCCTCATGGCCGGCTTGTTACACAGGAAGGCAACCATTGGCTCAAACTTGTTGTCCGATGATACATCAACATTTCCAGCCAAGGCCTGTCAAAGTATACAGTCCATGATTAATTCACATCATAACAGGCTCTTATCATCGACTTGTGCGCTACATCCAGCTGTATGTGACTGTAAATGGATTGTTCCCAGAGAAAAATAATAAAATGTTCCAATGGGGTTCTGCAGCTGATGGAAAAGGACAGTAAATCTTGTAACCCATTGAACAACAATGGCAGGGCTGGAAATAAGGAATTGTCCACCATAACCTGTCACAGGTTACGGTCATGCTACCTATCATAACCCGACAGGTTATGGGACAGGTTACGATGGAAGTAAATCTCGTAACCGATGCCGTAACCCGTCAGCCATATGCTCGTTTGGGTTGAACTCTGCCTATTTTCCCCATTCAATTTCATGCAAAATGTCTGCTTGGAAATTCTATGAAACTGATGAAAGTAATGTTTGTATAGTTATTGTGACTCCTGATTGAAGCTTCATATCGTTAATATCTTGATTCCTTCCACTAATTTTAATAACTAATTAAAAGCTGTAATGAACCGGTCACATAGACGACAATCCACAGCATTGAGACACATGCGTTTTAGAGGAAACGCGGATTTTTACTCCCATCTGCGAGTGCACAAATCCGTTCTGAAGTTATTTAAATTTCTCTGACAATATATATTTATAATATCGATTAAATTCTGGTACGATAATATTTTAGACATATCATTTTAGTGTTGTTCGATAACGAAATGCTGCCAACAGCTGAAAATGAAAACTGCACGCCGGTGCATCACGGGAGACTTTACAACAACAACAGGTGTTAAATTATTTGTGACGGCGGCAATCTGGGACGAAATTTTCACAACCCGACGAGTATTGTCTTCAGAATTATATGCACCAATAATCCGACTGACATGTCTGGCATTTCATTATTTCCCTGATCTTTAGATCGACAGACAGTTTCTGATTTTCGTCGTGTTTGTTGTTGCTTTTTTGCTATGTGAAGTTGTGTTCTTCAAGTCGTGGACGGTGACCGTTCGCGGTAAAATGACAAGACGTAACGCGTTCTCGTTTTCTTTCCAGGCCTGCAATGGGCTTGGCACTCTGGGGGTGGGTACATGTTCCTGAGGGTACATGTAGCAGATGAATTTAACTCTTTCCCCCTTAAGACTTGTGGGGAATTTTCTCTCTCTGGCCCATAATAGATTTGTAATAGCGTAGGTCTTCAACCCATGGACTCATTTCAATTTTCATACTTCTCCAGCGATGTAAAATATCCCGTTTTATGTCCCATGTCAAGTGGAGAAATATTTATCAATGGTCTCTCGCAGACTCATTCTACGTAATATGTTCATGTTTTATATCAATATCAGCAACATTTATTCTAAAAATAAGTAGTCTTGCGAGAAAATGTGTTGTATCTGCTTTCCGTCTGTTGGAAATCACAAAAAAAGCAAAGAAATTGTTGCATTTTAGCTACGTTTTGCAGCGTTCTGTTGTTGTTGTTCCGCTGCCATTCCCAGGTTATCGTATACCATTTTAACGCTAATTTTCCGTAGATTCGGGATTTCGCAGAGACATAATGAGAAGGCAGGTTTTGAACAAGCTAAAACTGTGAAAATCCCATATACTTCCGTGAAGGAGAATGAAGATGGTAAACTATATTTAGAAGGTGAAAATAAAACAGCATCATTGATTGGCAAAGGCTGACAAACTTTTTCATCACGCCCGCTGGATTGGAGCACACGGTTTGTTTGCACGTGGTCTCCATGGCCACTGGAGCGTTGGCGAAAGCCAAGGAAGAATGGCACATCAACATTTTATAATGGAGATGAACAGGTCCCTGAAAATTATGTAAAATAAACTCGGATGGGCAGATTTGACAAGTTAGTCTTCAAGGTTAGATACGGTTCACCCAAGAATTAAACTGGTCAAATTCGCGAAGGATAGCCGAAAAATGTCGCGAACCGTTCGCGAACATTTCGCCAGTACCTCTCGCCATACCTTTCGCGAGAAAATGTCAGAATTGAACCTTTCGCGAAAGGAATACGCGAACGATGTTTGAGGAAATACAGGTCGTAAAATGTTTATATTCTTGTCTGTCAACTAATTATTTTTCATTTGCTGGTGTGTTTTGTTTTTAATGGCATAAATTAGGTTCATATACCTAATTTTGCAAATGAATTGCAACTATAAATCACGACGACGTACCGGTTTTCCTCGTCAGTCCATGATGATGCAAGCCGTGATTCCCGCAAAATCGAGATCGTAAAATCGGGAGCTGTATCACCGTATTCATCTAGTCAAAAAGTCGCATCATCTGCCCCTTATTTGAGTTCATTGTGCTGTATGGCTTGTTTTTGTAACTGAAATCTTTCACATCCAAATAAACTTCGCAGTGCATGAAGCCCGATTTAAAACATGGCGTCAGCCAGCCGTTCATAAGAGGCGTGTCCAGTTGCGACGAAGAGGGGAAACAACTCTGAGCAGACATTTAATTCTTGACGAAAAATTCATCTACTCAGTTTCCAAATTCAATAAAACTACCTCAGTTTTTTCAGCACGCCCGAATGTCTCCAAAAAGTCATATCTTTTAAGTTTTCATCACATGAAGAATAAAAACTCATTATTTTAAAGTTTTCATCTTTAACGGAATGCATTTATATTGCAGTGGCAGAGAGCGGCATTTTGTTTCAAGATAATTATTCAAATCAACGAGATATGATACAATTCTAGAGGAGAATTGGTGTGATTAATAACAAGAGCCCAAGGGCTTCAATATACGCCCGTTTATTTGGAATTACATTGGTCCAAATTTCAAGGTTGTTTAATAGCCTTGTTTTAATAGCCTTGATAGCCTTGTGCGTCTGAGAATGTAACATATATCACATCTTATAGTGAATGATAAACTAACATAAGCTCAACTCTTGGCAACTAGTTAACCTTGAAGCAAGAGCTGAGAGCTCACATATCCCACACTGAAATCGACAATAGTCAAACACATGAAAATAGTAGTTTTCCTGCAAATGTTTCTCATGAAGGAAAAAGTGATGAAGTAAACCTTTGTTCTTGAGTTAATAAACAGGAAGGACCCCTCTCCCTGTTAAATTAGTAAATGTATGGTTTTTATTTCACAACAGTTTAACTGAATGTAGCTGATTCAAACATGGGAGACAACTCCACAGGACAATACCATATACATGTACATGTAGGGGAGAGAATATTCCAACCTAACACATAGTCAGATAAACTTGATTCAGTTTTGGGAGACTGTGACCTTGACCGTTGACAAATTGATCTAAAAATTTATGGCTCCTCTTTGCCATGTGAGTAAGACATACCGGTACTCAAAGTTTGGTAGCAATCCATACCTTGAAACTGGGAGATATCGCATGGACAACAAATGTTAATGGATGAATGGACAGAAGGCAACATCGCATTACACGACCTCGTCTTCGACAGGCATATGAAAATGTGACTTTTAATGATTTGTTGATTTTGGGGTCACAGTGACCTTGACCTTTGACCCACATTTTGGTATGTAACACATGTCCCTCTAGTGTATCTACTGGCAAAAAAAAAGTTATTTTTAATGATTTCCTGATTTTGGGGTCACAGTGACCTTCACCTTTGACCTTGACCTAAATTCTGGTACACGACACATCGTCTTCCCTCAATGTATAAATGGACACCAAAAAAATCATGATTTTTATGAATTTCATGATTTTGGGGCTCAGTTACCTTGACATTCAGCCTTGACCTACATTTTGGTACGTGACACATCATGTTCCCCTAATGTATCTACTGACACAAAAAAAGTAGTTTTCAATTATTTTTTTATTATGGAGTCACAGTGACCTTGACTATTGACCGTGACCTAAATTTTGATACATGACAAACCGTCTCCACAAAAAATAATGATTTTTAACAATTTCATGATTTTGGGGACACAGTGACCTTAACCTTTGACCTTGACCTACATTTTGGTATGTGACACAGTGTCCCCCTAATTTATCTACTGACACAAAAAGATGTCATTTTTAATAATTTCTTGATTTTGGGGTCACTGACCTTTGACCTTGACCTAATTTTTGGTATGCGACACTTCATTTCTGCCTATTGAATCCACTCATAAAAAATTGGTAATTTTTAATGATTTCCTGTTTTTTAGGTCACACTGACCTTTGACCTTGATTCTGAGGTCACAGTGACCTTTACTATTGACCTGGATCTAAATTTTGGTACATGACAAAACCACTCCCCGTAATTTCCCAATGGACTCAAAAAATCATGATTTTTAACAATTTTTACAATTTTGGGGTCACAGTGACCTTGACCTTTGACCCTGACCTACATTTTGATATGTGACACATCGTGTCCCCCTAATGTATCTACTGACACAAAAAAAATGTTATTTTTAATAATTTCCTGACCTTTGACCGTGTGACCTTTCAGTGACCTTCGACCTTGACCTATTTCTTGGTATGCGACACTTCATTTCCCCCTATTGAATCCACTCACAAAAAATTAGAAATTGTTGATGATTTCCTGATTTTTCGGTCACACTAACCTTTGACCTCGACCTACATTTGGTATGTAACACATCGTTCCCCCCTAGGGCATCCACTCACCAAAAATTAGAAATGTAGGTAGAAAACTGTCAATGATCAATGATTTCCTGATTTTAGGCAACAGTGACCTTTGACCTCTGACCTCGACCTTAATTTTGGTACGCGACACATCGTCTCCACCTAGCGTATCCACTCACGAAAAATTGCGACTTTGGATAGAAAATGTTCACAGATATAGACCGGACACGAACACTTCAGTGATTTCCTGTTCTTTAGGCCAGTGACCTTTGACCTCTGACCTCGACCTTGAGTTTGGTACGCGACACATCGTCTCCCTGTGGGGTATCCACTCACCAAAAATTGGAACCGTAAACAGAAAACTGTTCCAGATATAGACCGGACACGACGGACGGACAGACGGACGGACGGGCAGACGGACGGAAACCGCCATCACATAATACGTCCGCCTTTTGGCGGGCGTATAAAAAGTGGTTTAGGCATTTTTTTATTTTTTTTTTTTTTCCTAGGACTTGAATTTGAAATTCCCCCGACACAATTTGAAATGAAAGTGTTAAATTTTCCTTGAATTGCATTTTATTGCAGAAAATGTATCCTACGAGAATGAAATTTGCAATTTCCGAAAACGTTGTGGATGCAAGGAAACCAAACGGCCGTAAATTCAAGGCGGCCATAATAAATACCAAGCTGAACCGTAGACCAGTCAGTGCTCTAGACAACCCGATCATGATTGATTGCAGCTCTCGTCTTGCACACCTGAAACTTCTTTATTTAGACAATTTGTACGTTTGGTTTTGATGTATTTTCAATCCTTGGTATAGCTGGACATTTCACCTTTTATTTCGTGTTGAAACGAAACTGTTCGGGATGTAGCCGAAAAATGATGACGGCTGACTGCTGGCACACGTCTCTCTGCTGCGCAGTTCTTTCGGGCGTTGTAGCGGTCATCCCTCGTGGTCGTTTGGAAACTTCCACCCGATCGTATTAATCGCAAACCCATACTTTCTAGCATAAAGAAATGCATCAATTGGATAGTTCCCGACGAATCGAATTGGAAGCGTTCACTAAAACTAGGAAAGTAAGGCACAAAACTTTTAGCTGTGCCGTATTCGATACGCACATGGCCTTTTCAACAACAACAACGACGACGACGTGAGTGGAGATTTTCTTTTGTTTCGTAGACTTGTATTTTCTGCCTATTTCGTTCCTGAAACTCAATTTTGTTGCAGGAAATTCTTGCTGGGTGAAATTGAGAATAGGGCCATCCTTAAAAATATGTGTGTTGGGCGTAACCCGCCCGCCCCATCCAAAACCTGCCGACCCAAAAGTTTTTATTGGCCATCTGTCGACGAAATGTTTTTTTCTTCTTCAAACAGCCATGTTGTTGTTGTCATCGTTAAATCGCGTAAGTCGTGAATTTGTCGGCCAGAGTTGCATAGATTGTCAATGTGACAGGGGTAGAATTTGTTCATTCAAAGAGATTTATTACATATTTCCTGAAAAATCAAGTCAAATAGCTGACCTGTAATCAGATATAACTCCGGTATATCCTTTCAGCTTGCTGCTTTCGACGTATGTTTTGATGGCGCAATACGAAAACTAAATCTCGGAAACCTTTGCTCGTTTATTTTTTGGAAGCCGCGAATGCTCTCTGTAATGGTTCCCGACTGACGCCAGTCTGTATGAAGGAACACGCGGTCGTCAAACGGAAAGTACCGTACACGAGGGTGAAAATGAAAACCTGGGACGTTTACAAACGATGTTTTTGGAGACTGGCATTTGAAAAGTTGTTGACCAGAACTGAATAAAACTATTAAAGGATCTGAAGTAATATACAAGAGAATGTTATGGCCACAGTAACTGTGCAAACAGCACAAAGTGAACAAGAGCCCAAGGGGCTTCAATATACGCCCGTATATCTGGAATTACATTGATCCAAATTTTGAGGTTGTTTAATAGCCTTGATTCCAATTGATAACTAGCAATCCAGAGAAAGGTCTACAATTTTGTGCTTCTGAGAATGTAACATATATCACATCTTCTATTGAATAATAAACTAAAATGAGCTCAACTCTTGTTAACTAGTTGACCTTGAAGCAAGAGCCGAGAGCTCACATATCCCACACTGAAATCGACAATAGTCAATCACAAGAAAACAGTAGTTTTCCTGCAAATGGATTCCTTTCAGTCGAGAAAAATTTTCACGAAAGAAGAAGAAAGTGATGAAGTAAACCTTTGTTCTTGAGTTAATAAACAGGTATGAAATTCATAAATTAGTAAATTTATGGTTTTTATTTCACAACAGTTTAACTAAATGCAGCTGTTTCAAACATGGGAGACAACTCCACAGGATAACTGCCATATACATGTAGGGGAGAGAACTCTGAATATTCCAACCTAACACATATAGTCAGCTAAAACTGATTCAGTTTTGGAAAGACTGTGACCTTGACCTTTGACAAATTGATCTCAAAATGTATGGCTCCTCTTTGCCATGCGAGTAACTAGACATATCGCATGGACAACAAATGTTAATGGATGAATAGACAGATCCCAACATCGCATTACGCGACCTCGTCTTCCTCGTCTTCCGTCAATGTATCAGTGGACACCAAAAAAACATGATTTTTATGAATTTCATGATTTTGGGGGTCACAGTGACCTGATGCTCGGCCTTGACCTACATTTTGGTACATGACACATCATGTCCCCCTAATGTATCTACTGGCACAAAAAAATAATTTTTAAAGATTTCTTGATTCCGGAGTCATAGTAACCTTGACTATTGCCCTTGACCTAAATTTTGGTACATGACAAACCGTCTCCCCGTAATTTCTCAATGGACACAAAAAATCACTATTCTTAAGAATTTCACGATTTTGGGGTCAGTGATCTTGACCTTGACCTAATTTTTGGTATGCGACACTTCATTTCCCCTATTGAATCCACTCACAAAAAAATTGTAATTTTTTTATTATTTCCTGATTTTTAGGTCACACTGACCTTTGACCTTGATTCTGGGGTCACAGTGACCTTGACTATTGACCTGAATCTAAATTTTGGTACATGACAAAACGATTCCCCGTAATTTCTCAATGGACTAAAAAAAATCTTGATTTTTAACAATTTCACGATTTTGGGGTCACAGTGACCTTTGACCTTGACCTACATTTTGATTTGTGACACATCGTGTCCCCCTAATGTATCTACTGATATAAAGAAATGTTATTTTTAATAATTTACCGATTTTGGGGACAGTGACCTTTGACCTTGACCTATATTTTGGTATGCGACACTTCATTCCCCCCTATTGAATCCACTCACAAAAAATTAGAAATTTTTAATGATTTCGTGATTTTTCGATCACACTGACCTGACCTCTGACCTGGACCTACATTTGGTATGTAACATATCGTTCCCCGCTAGGGCATCCACTCACCAAAAATTAGAACTGTAGATAGAAAACTGTCAACGATCAATGATTTCCTGATTTTAGGCAACAGTGACCTTTGACCTCTGACCGTGACCTCAATTTTGGTATGCGACACATCGTCTCCACCTAGGGTATCCACTCACAAAAAATTGCAACTGTGGATAGAAAACGTTCACAGATATAGACCGGACACGAACACTTCAGTGATTTCCTGTTTTTTTTTTAGGCCAGTGACCTTTGACCTCTGACCTTGACCTTCATTTTGGTACGCGACACATCGTCTCCCCATAGGGTATCCACTCACCAAAAATTAGAACTGTAGATAGAAAACTGTCCCAGATATAGACTGGACACGACGGACAGACGGACGGAAACCGCCATCACATAATACGTCCGCCTTTTGGCGGGCGTATAAAAACTCCACCATGCATGAGGCACGTGTGTAGATAACAACAACAACAACATGCTGTTTTTACTTTCGGAATGAAACGAGACCACTGACATGTTTGTGACTAAATCACCGGACCTTGGTAGTAGGTGTCTTTAATCTGTAAGTGGAAATTCTTCTACATGTAGGCAATATTTTGGTAGTGAAAATGGTTCACATTTGGACTTTTGACTGAAAATATGCAGACTTGTTGAAAAAGTTCCAGGGGCCAAATGGCGAGTAGTATGTTATTCTGCGGTCGCCAAAACGGATTTACGGTCGCAAATGACGAGCTGGCGACCAGTTATTTCAACCCAGCACCAGTGAAAAATACCCATCGAGTTAAGAGTGGATTAACAGATAAACAAGAACAACAAATTGGATATCATTTAGCAGATGGATTAGATTCAGATTCGTTCAAAATTAAAATGGCATTTAATTTTTCCTAAGACAGCACATCAGGCAAAGTAGAATTCAACGGTATGAA
This sequence comes from Hanleya hanleyi, assembly GCA_036873755.1. Classification (NCBI taxonomy): domain Eukaryota; kingdom Metazoa; phylum Mollusca; class Polyplacophora; order Lepidopleurida; family Hanleyidae; genus Hanleya; species Hanleya hanleyi. The sequence goes on along the minus strand of JAVTVY010017390.1, from coordinate 51,171 downwards.
ATTTAAGAAAATGAAAGTGGATCGTTTCCTCAGAGATGTCAAAAAATACATTGCCGATCTGCCTGTATTGAGACCTGAACATTCAGAGCACAGATTCAAGTCAGTTTATTTGAGGTCATTTTAACTTTAATGGCTTTGTACTTTGTCTGTGGCTCTCGAATTTTGATGGTGAGTCAGATCTCTGACTGTAAAAGCCAACACGGTATAAAATTTTGTGGGACAAAAATAGAAATTTCCTTATTTTTATTGTTGATGTTGCGTATCTGTTATAAATCCATGGAAAACTGTCAAAGAAAATAAAAAGTCTGAACTCCAGAATTAAATAAAAACTTATTTATTCATTATAGCTACAGTAGTAAAGAAGAACTGCCCACATCCTCACCCGAAGAAATAATAATATAAACTTACATGATACCAACAAAATGTCCCAACACAAGCTGATAAATTCCTTGGGTGGCTTGCAGGACAGCTTTGTTTCACCCTCAGTAAATTTTATCATTGTTGCTCACAGGCTAATCTGAAGGATGATACCAGATCTTTCTATGTTCTGCTTCAGGCTGTCTTAATTGGTTGATGTAGGATATTTCATCATCAGTGGCAATTTGACCTAAATTTGAAGCCTGCATGATTTGGTCTGTGATGAAATGTTTGGATGTGAAATAGGATACACGTTAAAGGCCACAGTTTACATATATCTATAACAATATACTGAATTGTGTGTATTAACCCTTTCACCGATTATTTCCCCTGACAAAAGTGACCTGCTGACGATCAATTCCCTGAGAACTGTTAAAATTTGTATATGTTGTCTTTGGAATGCTAGAAATTGCGTTTGCGTCCGAGATTTGCAGAAAAACATAAGAAACCTGTCTCCACAAGACACCCTCCAGTGTTATTTGCTCTAGTTTTATAGCAAAATAAATAAAATAGCATACAAAATTAGGTTTTACTGCGAGAGAATGCGCTTTCCCCGGCTTTCTCGACTCAAAAACATCAAAATCCAACGGAGAAATCGTCTTTTTTCGACCGCATTTGACAGCGTTTTTCTCGAGTTTTACTCGGCCAATTTTCATGTTTGACCTCTCGTTGGAAAGAGCGACCTTTCACCTTTCTAGACAGGAAATAACCTTGAATGGATGGCAAAATAAAACGGAGGATACGATTGGATTATAAAATGATGTCATTCCATCCTTCCAGCCACTGTCTACGCTCGTCTCAAATCTGTTGGCTGCTAGAGGTCATGTGGGCAAAATTACGCATACCGATTGGCTCGTCGGCTCAATAACGCAGCTTGCTGCCGACATTTTGAAATGTGTTCGACAAACTTTGCGGATCAAGACTCGTAAAAATATGGAAATAAACTTTGCCGGTCGTCGTTGGCAGTTTCAGTCGTCTGGGGAATATTCACCACGCTTTACCAGTCATGTAACATAAAAAATACAGGAGTTAGGATGAGGTTTTCGATGATTTTTTCCATTTTTGCGGCTCGCTGCCGAGATGCCCGTCACACGGTATGTGGGGAAAAATGCATTTTTCATTCCGATTTTTTTCGTTCAACATCTAAATTTGTTTTATTTATTTTTCAAACAAGCAAACAATTTCGAGAATCAAATTGATCAGGGTTTCGGCTTTCCAGAAGTATACAGTGTTTGATAGGTTTCCGTTAAAACGAATGCAAAAAAATAAAAGTGCTGTACCCATCGTGATGGCCAACAGGTTTAAAGCTAACCCGATCAACCGGGGATGGTCGTACGGGTGGCACTCTCGTTATCCCCGTACACCGGGTTTAATCGGTGAAAGGGTTAAGAATGGCAAGTTGCCTGGTAATAGCAGTGTAGATAAATGCACTAACAAATGATGGAAAATTAGCATTTCCTATTTCATTATCCCATCATGTTTTGTACCAGTTGTGTTCAGGGGTTTTTCTAGACACTTTTTTCATCGTGGTAACCACGATGAAAAACAATTACAAATTGAGTTTTTGCTAAATTTTGTAAATTGAGTTTTATTGCCGAAAATTGAGTTTTCTAAAATTTTGAGAATTTAGGCGCGCGAAAAATTGAGTTTCTACGAAATAAATTGAGTTTCTGAGAAATCTAAACTGAGTTTCGTCGTCTGTTATCCCTCCCCCAAAACCCCCGCGAGAAAGAAAAAAAAAAAAAAACGTGTGACCAGCCACGCCACTCGAGTCGAGATAAGCACTCAGGATTTGTAACTGATGTGCAGACAGATAACTTGTGTACCTTTATTATTCAATCGTATAGCTCCGATAAGGACGTCTGGTCTTGAACTGTTCTCATTTCAGTCGTATATGTCCGATAGAGACATTGTCCTGAACGTTTCTCATTTCAAAGCAAATTGTTCGGCGACGTTTTGGACGATCGAACTAGTCCGCCATTTTGATATTCAAAGTTACGTCCCCTCTTTATAGTCCACTCGGGAACCACTGCTGTCGTACTGCTGTGGCTTATGAGTCTGGTCTCCGAGACACGCTGTCCGTCAATCTCCGTTTTTTTCGGTCAAGTTCGGAACCAAGACAACGGGCAAGCATTTTCTCTCTCAGTCAACATTTCACTTGCGTGTGACGTTGAAAGACGTTTCCCCAGAAACAAGAAACGAACAAAACAGACATTCCCCAAAATACAGCTGATGTACCATTTGGGAATAAATACACAAAGTGAGCAATGCAGATTGGTGTAAAAACAAAAGATCCACACTCTCTCCTGCGCAACTGGGGATCTACATGCGGGGGCATATGCTATAACATACAAAATATACGTTTTTATGAATAATTTTGTTTCTGCCCGATGGAAATTTCTGAAACCCCAGTATGTTTTGTAAACAAGTCCCACGCCACATACTACAAAATAGGGTGCATATTGAGTTTAATTTGCAATTTTTGGCCATTTATCTGCGTTTACCACAAGCAGCATTGGATTTTTTTTGTGAAATCCACAAAACTTCACAACCACCATTGTTTTAGTTTTTACGTCTCTTATTAACATTTTTATTGCCATTTATTTCTTCATTTCTTTCCTGTCACTTACAAATACCCAGACACTTACAATACTCAACCACCAACTTTGTCAAGGATTGGTTAACTCATGGAAATGGACAAGGGACAATTTTTATTTCTTGACTATAAGTATAGATTTTTTAAACTAAAGTAAGCTATTTGTAGGGAAAATATTTTCACTTTTGACCTATCACAATCCAGAGCTAAAGTACTCTCCCCCACCCCCAAAATAATCGACCAAATAGAACTTCCCGAGATAACTTGGATTTTAAAACTCTCTTGTTTTATTCGCGCTCATTTTTTAATTAAATGAAGCTATCTCTGAGGGAAGTATTTCTACTTAACATCTTTAGCCAAAATATAATCGGCCAATCACAGTTGGATAGCAAACAAACTTGTATGCAGCTATGTATGACACGCAACTTTGCTTGATGAGCTTCATAACATTACTGACATGTTCATTCACGATGAAAAATTGTCGCGAATTTATTTATTGTAAGTGTCCTACTAAAAAGATTAAAAAATTGAGTTTCCAGACTGCATGCGATGAAAAACCCGAAAAAATTGAGTTTTGTTGTTTATTTGGCGCGCCGAAAAATTGAGTTTTTCATTTTTTTGAAATTGAGTTATATAAAGGAAAAGTGTCTAAAATAACCCCTGTGTGTTATATATACAGTGAAACATACAGCCAAGGGTTCCCAATGGGCATGACAGTGCACTCGCTGAGCTATCAATAAATAATAAAAAAAATAATTATAAATCAAATTTTCATCAGAATTCGGTCAGCTCAGAACTTGATGGTAACAATGCCCTAATGCACGTTCATGCCAAAAATAAAGGTTCTAATGTCAATGGTTCACCTTATTTTGCCGACGAAAGGATTCGTATGGACTCACTGACTCATTACCGGACAATTTGTGATCTGTAGCCTACTTCGTAGGAAAATGCTATATATTATAATCTTAAAATCCCTCCTGGTGTCTGACCTTTCCGATGCAGGAGATTGGTGATCATCGGATCAAAGCTTTTTTCATTTTCACTTGTTCAAAGTCACCTCATGGTTGGGGTACCTTGGAACAATTAAGCCAAAGAATGCAATTCATAATGTTTCCTACATCTCACTTGACCTAACATATGATTATCAGTTTCACAAGTCCCTGCCTTTCTGGTGAGTTACTGTGGTTTTTCCAACCATCAAAAAAAGTGTAAAAATCGAGGTATTGTTTATGAGCCAATAACCAAAGAAAGAAACAGAAATCTATGGCTTTTTCATATTAGACAGAACCAGACCCCAGCTGGTTACTTACACCACCACTTTTGGTTCGCATCTGCAAAATAACAACAAGAGCCATTCTGAATGTGTTCAAATTCACCCTAGGTCACAGTTAGTAAAAAAAGGTGGTAACCTGTTTTCAGGTTGCCTGGAGGTTGCCATATGAAAAATAGTGGTAACCTATTTTCAGGTCCCCATAATTTTGACTAATAATATGACATTAGGTTAATAATTATGCAATAGGTTCCCACAGGTTACCAGTGTAGAATTCATGGTAACCTGTTGAGAGGTTACCATCAGCACTCCTTAAATTGAGGCCTGATATTAGTGAAACAGGGTCGGGTTACGCCCAACACACATATTTTTAAGGATGGCCTAGTGATCCTAAAACATATGCAATTGTACCCCGCATAAGAAGATCCAACACTCCTGCATTTGTTGCCATCTTGTCTTGTCAAATGCGGATCGCTTTACGTCAGTTACGATCGTGACCTATCTTTCGTGAAAGGTATTTACCTTTCGCGAAAGCTATGAAATAAATATGAAATCATCGTAAGTTATTATCAACCTTTCGCACATGCTTTCGCGAACGTTTCGCGAAAGATGAACCCAACGTTTCGCGAGCAGTGACCAGTTTAATTCTTGGGTGTACTGTACTTCGGTAGTTTGTACCCGCGTTACGTAAAAAAATCAGGAATTTGGAAGTAGATTTTACTATTTTTCACACATTTCTATTGGAGCACACGAAACAAATTTGTTGTCAAATCGCGCATTTTCCATCGATTATTTCTGTTTCTCTCCCGACTTCATTTTACCCTTACCATAAAACATACCAACACTCCATACAGTCAGATTTATTGAAATTTTGGCTTTCTCAAAATGTATAGATTTAATTAGGTTTTACTCAAAGTAAACACCAAACATTGCAAGAATAATCGACCACATGGGAACTCAAGTGACTAGTCAAAATCCGTCTTCATGGGTTAGGCAAACACTCGTCAAAACACGCTTACATGGGGATATACACAAGTCGTCAAAACCCGCTTATATGGGGGAAAGAGTTAATAAATGCAGCATGAGGTAAGATTCCAGAACTTAAAGGTGAACTGCAAAGAATTTAATTTTATCTAAAATGTTGTTTATATACATTGTGTCTTATGTGACATAATTTTTATACGTTTTTGGTGCAAATATTTGCAAAATTGTACCGTACTAATAACAATATTTAAGTTATCCTGTTATAAATCCATCTTGAAAACTTGCATCGCTTGTCTCTCTTGGTTTGTATAACGTTATGACGTTATAGCGGTCTCCTTCATTTAAGTTTTATTTACATGTGACGTCATGCTACGTCGGATAAATGAGCGAGGACCACTATAACGTCATGACGTTCCAAAAACAACGGGAGGCAAGTGAGGACGTTTTAAAAGTTCTGGCTCTCGTTTTCTGATGGTATAAGTTTCAACTTCTCATATGGGTGTTTATATGCTAAGGTGTAACAAATATGGGACACTGAAGCTCAAAATATAAAATAGACTACAGCTCTTCTTCTTTACATTATTTGATGGCAATATCTCTGAGCTATATTAAAATTATAGTGTTAACATACTCCTCAAGTGTACTCCTCAAGTGTGTTAGTATCCTCAGACCAGTTTTAGTACAGCATCACTGAAAATGTTGGACGAACACAGGACGGAAAATGGGAGGGTAAAACAATACATAACAAGGGAATAGAAAATGGATTTCTACTGCAAGGGGACTTTTAGGACAGTATTTTACAGATATGAACACTTTCAGTGTTTGATTTGAAAAATTTAACGTATCTGTGAAGAAATTAGTACAAAGCATGACAGAGTGTCGGACAAACAAAGACGGAAAAGCTGATGGAAACGAATCATTTTTTAAATTAATAGGCACTTAATTGAAATAAACTATGTTGAAAATTATAAAGTTATGTGAAGAATACAAGGTTCTTTAACATGATATGAAAATAAAAGTTATTTACTATTTTTAAAAAATTTGCCTTAATGCCCCAAAATAGTTGGACGAACTAAGACGGACAATGTTAAACAAATGGGGAGGAAAACCTGTCCGTCTTTGTTCGTCCGACATTTGAAAATACTACAATTATGAATACCACAAACCAAACAGTGCTTAGATACAGAGAAGAAATGACTGTATATCACTATAAGTGTGTATTTTGATGGTCTGCTCTGAATATGCACTCTGAATATGCTGAAAATTTACTTATGTGTCGGACGAACGAGGACGGACTATGTCGGACGAACACAGGCAGGCAATGAAGACGGACACTGCATTTTGGTACTGTACAGTTAAAGTACAGGGGATGGAAGCATAAAATTTAGGGCATGTGCCACCCATCACACAAGCAAGGGGAATCACAAACCCCATGAAATATTACTGCAAATAAAGTTAACTAGCATAATTATTATGTCGGAAAATCTGAAGATTTTTGATAAAAATATTTTTTTAAATATGTGTTTGCATTTGTCAAGAACTTTACATTCATGAAAACACAGAAGGGGTATAACTTTCATTTTAATAAGGTTGGCATCATTAACTATGTAGTAATGAGTACTTAGAGATCTCTACAATGAGGGCTTATTGGAGGACAGACAGTGTTACGTCCAACCATGCCATGGTGGTTGGGACCTTAAAATTGTTTTGTTAAATCACACTTTTGTCACTTTAATTGTACATCAATTTCTACCTTCTGATCCATTTCACCTAGTGACTACAAAGAAAGTCATCTTCTATATGTATTATTACATATAAAAGCATCTTTTGGATGAAACCATGGTGTATGTCACAATCTTGGTGCAAATATTGGCCTCAAATTAAGCTTAATTAAGTTAATTAAAAACAAATAATTTGAAGTTGAACCTGTTATTATCTTTTCTATCTCCACAACACTCAGACAAAATAGTGGCATTTCCAGAAGTTGAAATTTCTTCATATGTAACTGTAATAAGTGACTTCAACATGAAGTGCCGGTTTGTTACACCTTAGCATATTAGTACCCACATACCCAAAATAAAACAATAACCCACAGAACTATTACCACACACATTTGTAACAACTATAGAAGTTCTTGTTTGACGACATTTTAACAGAACATTGGAAAGCTTTTCAGTTCACCTTTAACATTTGGTGTCCCAAGGATATTGCATGGGTTAAATAAGTGTAGCATGATGTGAGCTCCCGGAATTTAATACATTTGATAAGTAAATAAATAAATTTAAAAAAAAAAAGAAAAAAAAAAGAAAAATGAAAAAATATTAATTTTGAAATAGAGACTGGACGTTTTGATCTGTTGATGGGTTTCGTCATGCAAAGATTCCATCTGGAGGCATGGTTAGTATGGAGTGATCGACATGTTTTTCACCTTCGGTCGCAATATTTGTATCAATTTCATTCTAACGCCATACTGTGACGTCTCGGCAGTAACGTCATTCCCATTGTTGAGGTCATGGTAGTAACGTCATTCTCGTTGTTGGCGTCACATGAACGCATTACTTCCAGTGTGCGTATATGAAAGGATCAATCAAATCCTTTGAGTTGGGGGCGGGTTAAGAATACGAAGTTTTCATTAGTGACAAAAAATGCACAGTATATTGTGCAGTTTTTCTCGCAAAGTTAGCTCCCTTGTGACGTTCCATCCAGTCCCTGTTTCAAGCATTTCTTGGCCTGCCGGCAGGACCCAAGTCAACCTTGCTGCGGCCCAAAACAAACTTCCATGCGTGTCATTGGTCACTGCCTTTTCTGATGTAAACATCTGAGAAGGGAGCTGTCAATGTTATGCATTGCGTCATGGGTTGTTTTGGAGCAGCAAGGAGCCATAGGCAGAGTTACTTCCTCTGGTTTCCCCTTTAAAGGAGTACTTACTTTATTTTATATAGGTTCCTATTACAAAGGTTAGATTCTTAAATAAATTTAACCAACTATTTTGCTGTCGTTGATGGTGATAACCTATTATTTTTATTACAATTTGTGAAGCCATGTTTCCGCTTTGAGGTCGACGTGGGCGCCGCCATGTTGCCTGTGGGATGACGTGACTGATGACGTCAGCATTCAGGACAACGTCCCGGCTAACGCTTGCCCAGGGACGTTCCAACTACGGACATTTGAATTACTCTGTGTCCGAGTTTTAATTCGAGGAAAAAACTGGCGCGGCAAATCTCGCGGGTGTAATTCACAAAAGGAGAGTGACTTAGGTTATCTCCACCAACTGAATAATTTCTTCCCTAAGTTTTTCAACTGGAACTTGCTCGATTAAATTTGGACAAAATTTGAAGCTAAGCGAGAAGACTAAAAGAGCGTCCTCTGCAATGGTCCAGTGATTTCAGTTGAACGATGATGCTTCTAAGTTCGTAATCATTTTCATGATTACACTTGAATTACTAAAATCAACTAGAACGTCAGTGGATTTACTGGGTTCCTTCTTGTACGAATTATCGGCATTACCAACACGATCAACCTTAAATCTCCATGACGTTATGACGTTTTTAGATGAGTATACACTCACTTCCGCTCATCTAAAAACGTCACACAGTGGTGCAATGGCGGCGCCCAGTGCACGCCGTGGCGAGCAACAAAATATTCAATATTTCTTTTATTTCGCATTCTGTCAACATAAGTTTTATATAATAAGGTCTGGAATGCGATTGCCGATAAATATAGTCACACTCAAAAATAAGGTAAGTACTCCTTTAAAATACATTATGAAACAGGGGTTGGGTCCAGTCTACCTCCCCCCATGATCCATTTAACATTTCAACACACGCTGACCATCTCCACCAGACTTGAATCAATAGTTTTCCGCCAATACCCTAGTAATCCTCGCCCTTAATATATTATTTAGGTACTCACTGCCCTCCGACCACTCCGTGCTCCATCTCGAAAATGATAAACTTTACATTTACCGTGACAAAATCAGGCTGCACTCCAGCCATGATTTTACGACACAAAAATCACATTAAATTTACCACCATTGCCTGGAGAAATTACCTCGATGTAGGCTTGACTGACCTGAACAAACATCACTGTGACCAGGAGTCCAAGACGGACGGTGAAAATCCCCATTTTAGGAAATACTTTGGCCACAAATCCTTGTTGAAATCCTGGATTTCCCTTCGCGTACGAGTCCTTTCGTCCACCTTTGCTTCTCAAAACTAAAATGTCGTCGTGACGTCATGTCTTCCTCGACAGCCGAACTGCTTTCTAAACTGTCCATTCATTGGTCGATGCCAATTTGGCTCTGTTTAGCAATAAAATACATTATTGTTTAACATAGTACTGTATTTTGAATGTATTGTGATAGAAACAATGCAAATTATAAAGAACAGGCTTCGGTTAACAACCGTGACAAAATGTGTGAATTCATTATTCAATGATGTGGAATATCACTGTGAACAGATGGCGACTTCGCGAGACCAATCGGGCGGTGCATAACAAATCACAGTTACTGCTGCAACTCCAGTAAATGTATGTTCTCACGTGACTAATGCCACCGGTAATATTAAAGGTCGACAAAGCGAATGTAATTGATGCTTGGAGTACCCGTATCACATCGAGTCAACAGGCAAACGCTTATTTCCTCTGTCACGTCTTTAATAGGTAAGTCACTATTTCTAGCAGAATTTTTTGGACAATTTTAGCTTACCAAATACAAAAGCCGGTTTCTGGTTTTTTGAGGAATAGGCCTTGATTTATCCAATCTTTGGTACCGGTATATTATTATATGGCATATTGTGCCTGCATCGCAATGCTGTTTATCTGATTAGCATATTAACGTAACATATGTGACCATTTTATGAACAGAACAGATTGCACAGTAGCAAATACCAAAGCACAATGTACTGGGTGTTATATTCTAGCTGTTCAATATGTTGAATATAGAACCTTACAGATCAGTTATAGGCCTATATGTATCGAAGATAATATAAACAAAACATTGCTATTTAACGATAGGTCATAAATTCCACGGTTATGGAATCACGATTTGATGGGTATTTTTAAAATTTAAAGCGCATGTTTTTTTTATGTCAAAGAAGCGTATAGCTTATAATTGAGTTATAGCTGCCACATTTCAAATGATGGAAAAATCTCCATGGCATGGATGGATGGATGGATGTAATTGGGCACTCCATCGCACCGCGATGGGCACAGGTCGTGCGAACACGCCGTGCAACCCGTTTCCCCCAACCCGCCCTACACATGATCCCTCTTAACAGTGTCACATAGACACTGTTTAATCCCCACATTCCTATTAAACAATATACATTCTCTTAATTCCCATAACTACAGACGTATCACATAATATTTCCATCTGTCAAGCCCCTCATTCTCTCTTAATTCCCGGATCGATTCTTAGTGGCAACTTAATTATCACAATGGACACTCATAATTAAATCTCCCAATAGCCACTCATCCTCCCCATTCACTCAACATTTAATATTTCACCCTATTTCCCGAAATCATAAATCCAGTGCCATGGAAATTTCATCCAGTATTTCTCATTGTTAGATAATCTTTAGACGTGTCCTTGACGGAATCACAGGGAAATGGACACGATTTTGAATACGTTCGAGTTGCTTGTCTATTTGTTTGTTTGTTGTTTTTTATTTTTTACTTTTTTTTTGTGGCTTTGTTTTTTTGTTTTTGTTTTTTTTTGTTTTTTTTTGTTTTTTGTTGTTTTTTGTGGCTTTGTTTGTTCGTTGGCCTTTTTTGTGGCTTTGTTTTGGTCTGATTATTCTAATATGCTATCTCATACTAACACACAGTACACCGAATGATGACAAAATTGACATCATAACATATGATTTGATTGAGTCATTATGGCCTACCAGATGGAATCACGAGTGCGCATTTTAAATCTTCTCGGTGATTTCTTCACATTTTCTTCGAATAATTATTCCTAGAATGAATTTTCATCATACAACTAAGACTCTGAACTATTATTTTGTCCAATATAAAATTTTCTTGTCAGATGGATGTTATTAATTGGTATACCTGTCAGTAAAATGCAATGTTTGTACCTTGTTGATACCCGAGTTGGTCAGGGAAAGTATAATATCCAAAGTGCCGTCTTCAATCCACTGCTGTGGAAAAGTATAGTCTCCAAAGTACCGTCGCCATTCTACTGCTGCGGCAAGGTATAATATCCAAAGTACCGTCTCCAATCTACCGCTGCGGTAAAGTGTAATATCCAAAGTGCCGTCTTCAATCCACCGCTGTAGAAAAGTATAGTCACTAAAGTACCGTCTCCAATCTACCGCTGTGGAAAGTATAATCGAAAGTGCCGTCTTTAATCCACCGTTGTTAAAAAGTATAGCCTCCAAAGTACCGTCTCCAATCTACCGCTCTGGAAAAGTATAATATCCAAAGTGCCGTCTTCAATCTATGAGGCGCCGTTTGTGACAATATTGTTAACGACAAATATATAGAGTTAAAACCAAAATATAAAGTCGCCGTTTGTGACAATATTGTCAAACACAAATATATAGTTAAAACCTTTGTAAATATATATAAAACGATATAAATAGGGCCTATATATAAAGTTATTTTTTTTAAATTTTTATAAATATTTTTTGAACATAAATAACGATAGGAAGTTAAGACGTTAAATTTAACGTAAATATAAAGTACACGAACTTGTAAAGTGTACATGTAAACCGGATATGCCCAAAGGAAGCTGCGCAATCGATGTGCGCGTGAGTAATACTGGTTAATCAAAACTGCAACTGGGTTCTGAAGCGAAACTATGACAGCGGTGAAAGCCACTCGCATGTCACAGATGTGTCGAATCAAACAATAAGATCACGTGCCAGAACATATATCAGTTCACTGCCATAGTGATTTAGTAAAGGCCTATTCCAATTTTCAACAATTACTGTTATCATTTACAATCGTACTTCAGAGTTATCACATCAATTAGATATAAATACATCTACTTATAAATCACCATAAGGTATCCTAGCCTGCAGCCAATATCACGGCCTGCCCCTTTGATGTTCAATCTGCGATTCCGTCGGCCAAGTCGCTGGTTGCTATTTGCCGCATAGAAACATCAACAGAAGTTGAAATAAAATGAAAATAACGATATATTAATTATGCGCAACACAAATATTAGGCAATTTGAAATCATACTGAATATGAGCATATTTCATTGACTAGAATATGACCATTCATAGCCTAGTTATAGGATTTGGAATTATATTGTCGTTTTGTATCATTTATCGTTTTTCGATAATTTCCGCATTTCCAAACAAGACAAAAATTAGCAGGGAATTTGGTATAAGTACAGCGAATGTGGAAACTAATGGCTCATGAGGAACACTACATTGGCCTTTTTCCACTTTTGCGCTGCCTCGAAGCTGTTACTAGTAACTGAGGAATCAGTCGAAGCCGTTTTACCCCTGCGTGCTAATCGCTAATTGATCTTCAATACGTGTGTATTGAAGAGCACTTCTGGCCCGATGGGTTCTTGATGGGCATCGGTGTTAACCCTATTATATACGGTGACGAGTGAGTGAATAGGGTTTAACGTCGCTTTCAACATTTTTTCAGCTATATCACGACGGGGAAGGGAAGGGAGGGGAGTGGAAGGGGCGGGGGTATACCTACTTGTAACAGAGCAGATCTAATGTTGACATTTTATACTGCTGTCCCACCGAAATATCATGCCGTAGGCAGACATGACACCCCACTCAGTCACGTTATACTGACACCGAGCGAACCAGTCCTTGTTCTATATCCTCTCAATACTGAGCGTGTGCGAGGAAGCAACAAGTTCCATTTTTCAAGTCTTTGGTATGACCCGGCCAGGGATTGAACCCAGTAATTACCGCTTACGAATATCAACAGTTCATTTTATTCAAATTACGTTATACTAACTTAAAACCTAAAAAGTTTGAGATCAAGTAAGCGTATCATGCTATAATAAATGATCTCGTTAATGAAAACGAGGAACGGTGAACGCAACAGTACAATCCACACTGGTGGTTCCCACAGTAGGTGCCATTGTTCTTTCATAATTTGAGAACGGTACGTTTGATGATACAAGCATTGTGCAACCGGTTCCTCATGAGCCATTAGTTTCCACATTCGCTGTACTTATACCAAATTCCCTGCTAATTTTTGTCTTGTTTGGAAATGCGGAAATTATCGAAAAACGATAAATGATGCAAAACGACAATATAATTCCAAATCCTATAACTAGGCTATGAATGGTCATATTCTAGTCAATGAAATATGCTCATATTCAGTATGATTTCAAATTGCCTAATATTTGTGCTGCGCATAATTAATACATCGTTATTGCGCATGTTTTATTTCAACTTCTGTTGATGTTTTTATGCGGCAAATAGCAACCAGCGACTTGGCCAGCGGAATCGTGGATTGAACATCAAAGGGACAGGCTATGATATTGGCTGCAGCCTAGGATATCTTATGTTGGTTTATAAGTAGATGTACTTATATCTAATAGATGTGATAACTCTGAAGTACGATTGTAAATGACAACAGTAATTGTTGAAAATTGGAATAGGCCTTTACTAAATCATTATGGCAGTGAGCTGAAATATGTTCAGGTACGTGACCTTATTGTTTGATTCGCCACATCTGTGACATGCGAGTGGTTTTCACCGCTGTCATAGTTTCGCTTCCGAACTCAGTTGCAGTTTTGATTAACCAGTATTACTCGCGCGCACATCGATTGCGCAGCTGCCTTTGGGCATATCCGGTTTACATGTACACTTTATTTAAGTTTGTTCGTGTACTTTATATTTACGTTAAATTTAACGTCTTAACTTCCTATCGTTATTTATGTTCAAAAAATATTTATAAAAATTTAAAAAAAATAACTTTATATATAGGCCCTATTTATATCGTTTTATATGTATTTACAAAGGTTTTAACTATATATTTGTGTTTGACAATATTGTCACAAACGGCGACTTTATATTTTGGTTTCACCTCTATATATTTGTCGTTGACAATATTGTCACAAACGGCGACTTTATATTTTGGTTTTAACTCTATATATTTGTCGTTGACAATATTGTCACAAACGGCGCCTCATATCAATCCACTGCTGTAGAAAAGTATAGTCTCCAAAGTAACGTCTCCAATCTACCGCTGCGGAAAAGTATAATATCCGAAGTGCCGTCTTCAATCCACCGCTGTAGAAAAGTATAGTCTCCAAAGTACCGTCTCCAATCTACCACTGCGGAAAAGTATAATATCCAAAGAGCCGTCTTCAATCCACCTCTGCAGAAAAGTATAGTCTCCAAAGTACGTCTTCAATCTACCGCTGGGGAAAAGTATAATTGATAGTGCCGTCTTCAATCCACCGCTGTAGAAAAGTATAGTCTTCAAAGTACCGTCTCCAATCTACCGCTGTGCAAAAGTATAATATCCAAAGTGCCGTCTTCAATCCACCGCGGTAGAAAAGTCTCCAAAGTACCGTCTCCAATCTACCGCTGCGGAAAAGTATAATATCCAAAGTGCCGTCTTCAATCCACCGCTGTAGAAAAGTATAGTCTTCAGAGTACCGTCTCCAATCTACCGCTGCAGAAAAGTATAATATCCAAAGTACCTTCTTCAATCCACCGCTGTAGAAAAGTATAGTCTCCAAAGTACCGTCTCCAGTCTAACGCTGCGGAGAAGTATAATATCCAAAGTGCCGTCTTCAATGCACCGCTGTAGAAAAGTATAGTCTCCAAAGTGCCGTCTTCAATCCACCGTTGTAGAAAAGTAGGTCTTTCAAGTGCCGTCTCCAACCTACCGCTGAGAAAAAATATACTGTTCAAACCTCCGTCTCTAATCCACCGCTCTAGAAAGGAATGGTCTATAATGTACCGTTTCCAATCCCCCGCTGGGGAAGAATAAAATATCCAAAGTGCCGTCTTCAATCCACCGCTGTAGAAAAGTATAGTCACCAAAGTACCGTCTCCAATCTACCGCTGTGGAAAAGTATAATATCCATATAGCCGTCTTCAATTTCACCGCTGTAGAAAAGTATAGTCCCCAAAGTACCGTCTCTAATCTGCCGCTGTGGAAAAGTATAATCCAAAGTACCGTATTCAGTCCACCGCTGTAGAAAATTAGTACCGTCTCCAATCTACCGCTGCGGGAAAGTATAATATCCAAATTGCCGTCTTCAATCCACTGCTGTAGAAAAGTATGATCTACAAAGTACCGTCTCCAATCTACCGCTGTGGAAAAGTATAATCCAAAGTGCCGTCTTCAATCCACCGCTGTAGAAAAGTATGGTCTCCAAAGTACCGTCTCCAATCTACCGCTGTGGAAAAGTATAATCCAAAGTGCCGTCTTCAATCCACCGCTGTAGAAAAGTATAGTCTCCAAAGTACCGTCTCCAATCTACCGCTATGGAAAAGTATAATCCAAAGTGCCGTCTTCAATCCACCGCTGTAGAAAAGTATAGTCTCCAAAGTACCGTCTCCAATCTACCGCTGCGGTAAAGTATAATATCCAAAGTGCCGTCTTCAATCCACCGCTGTAGAGAAGTATGGTCTCCAAAGTGCCGTCTTCAATCCACCGCTGTAGAAAAGTATAGTCTCCAAAGTACCGTCTCCAATCTACCGCTGCGGTAAAGTATAATATCCAAAGTGCCGTCTTCAATCCACCGCTGTAGAGAAGTATGGTCTCCAAAGTACCGTCTCCAATCTACCGCTGTGGAAAAGTATAATTTGCAAAGTGCCTTCTTCAATCCACCGCTGTAGAAAAGTATAGTCTCCAAGGTACCGTCTCCAATCTACCGCTACGGTAAAGTATAATTCGCAAAGTTCCGTCTTCAATCCACCGCTGTAGAAAAGTACCGTGAAAGTATAATATCCAAAGTGCCGTCTTCAGCCCACCGTTGTGGAAAAGTATAGTCCCAAAAGTACCGTCTCCAATCTACCGCTGTAGAAAACTATAATATCGAAAGTGCTATCTTCAATCCACTGTTGTAGAAAAGTATGGTCTTTAAAGTACCGTCTACAATCTACCGCTGAGGAAAAGTAGTCTGTTCAAACCTCCGTCTCTAATCCACCGCTCTAGAAAGGAACTGTCTATAATGTACCGTCTCCAACCTACCGCTAGGGAAGAGTAAAATATCTAAATTGTCATCTTCATTCAATCCACTGCTGTAGAAAAGTATAGTCTCAAAAGTACCGTATCCATTCTACAGCTGCGGAAAAGTATAATATCCAAAGTGCCGTCTTCAATCCACTGCTGTAGAAAAATATAGTCTTCAAAGTACCGTCTCCAATCTACCGCTGCGGTAAAGTATAATATCCAAAGTGCCGTCTTCAATCCAATGCTGTAGAAAAGTATAGTCCCCAAAGTACCGTCTCCAATCTACCGCTGTAGAAAAATATAATATCGAAAGTGCTATCTTCAATCCACTGTTGTAGAAACGTATGGTCTTTAAAGTACCGTCTACAATCTACCACTGAGGAAAAGTAGTCTGTTCAAACCTCCGTCTCTAATTACTAACCACCACTCATATCTTCAAATAAACTGATTAGATAATCAGAGCACCATTACATACATACATACATACTATATGAAACAATATCTTATACAAATAATGAAAGCATGCAAAGTTAATGATTTCAGTCTCATGCTATATACTACATGAACAAATATATTATACAAGTAATGAAAGCATGCAAAGTAAAAGATTTTCAGGCAGATATGAAAGCATGCAAATTTAATGATTTCAGGCAGATGGCATGCAGTTAAATGGCGTTAACATAGACATGCATAGGTAACAAAATATACATACGTTGACTTGAGGCATGTGCCTCGTTTATTTGAAATACTTAATTCAAATATCCTGACTATATGGAATTACAAGCGTCTAGTCCGTCATTCATAATCCAGCCGTCGTCCATTAGAGAATATCCGCGTCCATAATCCAAAGACCTATTCCATATTCCATATAACAGTATTAGCACCAAATTCAAAAGACAATCATAGTATACATAAACATAGGCTTGTTTCCTGCAAGAGAGAAGCGGTCAACAGTTTTCAATGATGCCGGCAAGACATCATGATGTTCCAAAAATATCAAATCCGTATCGCTGATCAGTATTCTTAATCCATAATATTCGTTGTAAAGTCGTCATCTAAAGAATGATGTATCTCAGTCACGCTTTGATTGGGACTGTTCATATGAGTACCATGAGGATCTTGAAGTGCATGGGTTCATACGGCCCCTACCTACATGAGAATACCTACATGTACTGATTAATATGGTATACCTTGCAGAGTTAGATACAGGGTCTCACAGCGTCCTTAAAAAGGACACAACTATAAAATCAAATGACTATTTTTCCACAAAATCAAATGACTTTATTTTAGAAAACTCATAGATTAAAGTGAATATCAGGGGCAAAAGGCACAGTAGTTTGTGTAAAACACTCAAAAAACACAAACTGACAGTGTTTTGGCATGTTCAACACCATTTGAGTGATATTAGCCATTTTGCTAAATTAGTTTTTTTCAAATAACGACAAAACTATTTTCAAACAAGGACTTTGGCGAAAATCCTGCATCTAACCCTGCAAGCCTTGTATACTGACTGAAATACATACATGTACAAATGAATGAGGTATCCGTCAGTACCTCACCCGCCTCCTGAGGCAACACCGGCCTCGGGAGAATGAAATTCTGCCCAATCACTCGGGTGGGTGGATGGGAAAACATCAATGGTGTGCTGACTATCCGATCGAAAACTGAGGATCTAATGAATGATTCCTATATAAGTACCCGTGAAGTGTGAATCATGTGATCCACGCTTGGGGTGAGTTGAACAGTGCTCAAAAATTAGCCGTTTTGAGGCGCCAAAACAGACCAATTACTAACCACCACTCATATCTTCAAATAAACTGTCCGTTTATTAAAGGCAATCGCACGATTGGATAATCAGAGCACCATTACATACATACATACATACATACTATATGAAAAAATATCTTATACAAATAATGAAAGCATGCAAAGTTAATGATTTCAGTCTCATGCTATATACTATGTGAACAAATATATTGTACAAGTAATGAAAGCATGCAAAGTAAAAGATTTTCAGGCAGATATGAAAGCATGCAAAGTTACTGATTTCAGGCAAATGGCATGCAGTTAAGTGGTGTTAACATAGACATCCATAGGTAACAAAATATACATACGTTGACTTGAGGCATGTGCCTCGTTTATCTGAAATACTTAATTCAAATATCCTGATTATATGCAATGAGAATACCTACATGTACTGATTAATATGGTATACCTTGTATACTGACTGAAATACATACATGTACAAATGAATGAGGTATCCATCAGTACCTCACCCGCCAAGCCGCAGGCCCCCCGCTAACCCGAGAAGGTCCGATAGACACCGTGCCACCAGCCCCGGAACCCCCCGAAGGTACCTGCTAAAAGGGCAAATAAGGGCCCGTCTTGAGCAGTACCAGATCCCATGAGCTAAATACCACCCATGTAGGACCTATCGAAGGGGGCCCCGGGGAGGAGGAACGGGGTCTAGGAAAGAAGATGATTAACCACGTGAATGAAGAAGTCCCGCAGTACCCTTATCCCTTCAAGATTAAGGTGAAGCCCTCCATCCCTCGCCGCGAATAATTCCCTTTTTGGCAGCCCTCGGCGTAAAAATGGACGGAAAGTGTTGATGAAGAATAGATGTTGAGTTTCCTTACACATCAGCTTTACAGTCCTGTTGAACAAGGTAACCTGATTACCTGTAATGGCGAAGTCAACGGGACGGGGCAGGATGGGTGAAACAACTATCAATAAGGAAGGATTTTTTTGCCTGAAGAGAATCAATAAATTACGGAAGTTAGACAGCATTACGGCATTAGAAGACGACCTGACGTCATTAGTGCCCACGTGTATCACGGCGTGCGAATATGCACTACAATCAATGCGGCAGGCCCTCCCCAGGAGTGAAGTGATGGTGGCTCTCGGGAATGAGAAAATGTCAGTGTGGTGAATATCGGCTAGATACTTGATGATAGAATCCCCCACAATGCACACCCTATTTGCACTACAGATCTCTGAAAATATGAAGATTAACTTGACTAGGCATGATCATTTAAAATCTTGGCTCGCATTAATTGCGAGACCAGAACCTTCTCTTGCAAACCCAACTCTAGGTAATTTTTGTATGCGTCACTCTTCCAATCCCCAACCAGTTGAATGAGCTCAGAAGGCACGTTTGCACGAAAAACTATGAGAAGAGTACAGACTGGGATTCCTGCCCGTTCTATGCACCCGGCCTTCAAGAAATTTCTGCATTTCGGGGTATGTGACTGGAATTAACCCTGTGCCGCTGGGTAAGGAGAAGGCTGGAGAAGATGCATTCCCTGGTACTAGGTACAGCATGTTTGTATTTAGCATTTACGGGGCACAAGGGGGAGCCAGTGATGGCCAGCACAGGAACCCGGAGCTCCCTCTGATCAAACTGGATGGTCTTAGACCATTTCATTAGCACCAACAGAGCGTGATTACTGCAATCGACATCACCGCGTGTGAGTTGCTTGGTGGCATCAAAGGTGAGGGCGCTATTTGGCACCATGTTTGATTTTCTCACCATTAGGAAGAAACTCAGCAAAAATAGGGCCCAATAAGTGGCATGCT
This sequence comes from Hanleya hanleyi, assembly GCA_036873755.1. NCBI lineage: Eukaryota > Metazoa > Mollusca > Polyplacophora > Lepidopleurida > Hanleyidae > Hanleya > Hanleya hanleyi. Next base: position 31,201 of record JAVTVY010017390.1, on the reverse strand, counting down.
CTGGGGTAGTACAGTCTAATAGCTGATGAAACTCCAGCAGTAGTTCTGGGGAGATTGGCAGGGCTCTCTTTGGTTTATGTAATTTCACCCTACCCAGGCCCTTCAATAATAAACGGATATCGATCGAGCTCAAATCGGGAGCTTCTAAATCTAAGAGGATATGCATTAGCCTAACTCCACTGAGGTAGTTTTTGATAGATTCTGCCGATTTGAAGCTCCTACTTAAAAACTGGGCATATAGGCAGATAAGCTCATTGGAAGCCGGGAGAGCAGTGAGTCCGAAATGCTCACAGAAAAGAAAAAAAGATTTCCTTTGTGTTTTTAAATTTCTGTAGGTACCTTGAGCGAAGGCTTGACCCATAGAACCCTTAGCTTCTTGCTTCAGCTTTGACAGTTCAGTACCTGGAATCAAGTGAAGTGAGGTTAACAGAGTTCATTAATCATGCTAACATGTTAAAGATCATGGCTGAAGTCGAACAATTCATGGGTAACAACTTTCTCTGTACCCCTCGTCCCGGGTCCTGGCCAGAAATTCTGTTTTAAAATGGTCTCCCATTTCCCAGCGTGATAAGAGATCGGGAAGGCGGTTATCAACCCCTGGAATATGTCTAGCCCTTACTTCAAATTCGTGCAATGCCGAAGAGAAACAAATCTCTCGCAGACAGTCCTGCATGAAGGAGCACTTGGCCCTGCCTGTGTTGAGAACTATAACTGAAACTTCGTTATCACAGAATATCAAAATCTTTTTTCCTGTGAAGAGGGGACCCCACAGCTTAAGGCATACAACAACGGCTAACAGTTCCAGAGCATTTATGCTCAAATTTCGGGCTTGTATGTGACGAGGAAATGAGAAGTGGCAGAATTCTCTACCACAGACTCCCCCACCCCCGTTAGACATGCATCTGAGGCGAAAATTTCATCTGGATTGCACCAATCCTCTATCATCATCATGGAGATGCCGTTATATGACACAAGGAATCTTTTCCACCACTGCAAGTCTTTTTTAACAGCGGTTGGTATGCAGACTTGGCTTTTGAAGTTCTGAATGGTACGTAACCAGGCAATGAGCTTTGAAACAAATAACCAGCCGAGTCTGACACAAGCGGATACAAAATTTAATTTTCCCAGAAGAGACTGCAACTCTGTCAGGGTGGTTTTCTCGCGCCCTAGCCACTCTTCAACCAGTTGTAAAATTTCTATGAGCCTATCTGGAGTTACTGTTAAGGTCATCGCCACTGTATTGAACCAGACGCCTATATATCTCATCTCTGTGGCTGGAGCCCAATCTTTTTCCTGGGAGTCCTCCAAGCCACAAAGTTGCAGAAGTAGATTAAGCTGCTCAAAGGCGGCGTTTGCGAATAGAGGTTCGTCGGCCCCGGTCAGGTCATCAAGGTAATTAACGAGGTCATATCCCCTTCGCTTGAACATATAGGCTACGGTTGAAGTGACCCTTTGGCAAATATGGGCTGCTGAACGCAGGCCCATAGAGAGCACCCTGTCAAAGTAGATCTTGTTTCTCCACTTAAAGGCTACCAGATGCATGTCCCCCGGGTCTATGGGTATCTGTCTATAGGCCCTTTTTAGATCCTTTTTGAAGAGTAGGCAACCCCTACCCTTCCTTTTGATAATATCCACTAACTGGTCTACCCTTGGGAAAGTTAAATTAACGGATTCCCCCAGATATTCGTCCCTGGAAATTCCATCATTGACATCATAAATCTAATATAATCCGGCGCTCGGCGCTGTCTGCTTTGGGCACCGTGTTCAATGGAGAAACCTTGATAGGAATTTCAAGTGGATTAGAATCAAAGGAACCCACAATAGCATTGTAAGTCAATTCTTTGCATAAATATCTGTCAATTTGCTCTGGAAAATCCCGGGCTCCTTTGTGATTTTGAACATGACGGGAGATCTGTAGATGTGACCTTGAAGTCTTGAACCCTAAGGGAATCCAAATTCGAGCAAATCACAAATTAGCTCGTCGTGGTAACCCACTAGTTCAGACCTCCAAAAAGAAATATTTAAGCCAGAGGGTACCGGGATTCTACAGTGCAAAAAATTATGCTGCTGTGATTGGTTGATCAGACCATGAAGTTGAACCATATTTGGGCTCGGAGTGGTAACCCTTTTTTCAGTGTAACTTGAGTCGACGTGAATGGATGGATAAGCTACATGTATATCATCTATAATAGAGGCGCCCGACCTCTGCGAAATTAAGTATTTTACTGTTCAGGTCTGAATCAACTATAATAGGGGACGGATTCCTGTGTACACTAGATGCCACATTGGCTCCCTCTAACCGAGCATTGTCCAGAAAGGGGAGAGAATCAGATTTACCTATAGGATTTTCCATGGCTGCCCCACACTGCTGGGACGTTTCTACGTTTCTAGCTGAAAAGGAATGTTTCATATAATGAGGTATGAAAATTTCACATTCAGGGTTGAGAGTCGAATACAATGCTAGTCATTTAGCTTTACCATTCTGAGCAGGACAAGAGATAGAGCATTCTGGGTGCTCCTTCTTAACTTTATCTTTTAACCAGCATGAAGCACATATATGCAAAACCTGACGCATACTGCCTCGAAATGAGGCGGAATGTGGAGCACTCTGGGAACATTTATTTCTCTGATAAGCTGAGCAAAACCAAACGGAATCACTCTCTTTTTCTATTGCCCCACCCGCTGAAATTTTGGTATAGCCTTGGGCTGGGCTGTACGCTTGTCGTTTGTATAAAACATGCCTGGCCAGCAATGGGGTTTCTAAATCCCTAGAATCGTCGTGCCAGGTTCGAAATCCTAGTTATGCCCCCCCCCCCTCTAACTAGAGGGGGGGCATATAGCGATCGCGTTGTTCGTCCGTCTGTCCGTCTGTCCGTCATACCGTCCGTCTGTCCGTCCGAATTTCTTGTCCGCGCAATATCTCGGTTAATATTTGATGGACGAGATTGAAACTTACGCATGGAATGTGGCCAGTGCCTCGTAGATGTGCAGCGTTGAGTTTTTTCCGAGTTCCGGTATAATTTTCAAGAATTATGGCCCTTTGTTCCTGAATTCTCCGTGAATTGGGACTTGTCCGGGCTGCATCTCGGTTAATATTGTATGGACAATTATGAAATTTGCAGGATATGTTGTCAGTGCCCTGTGATTGTGCAGCGTGAAGTTTCTCCGCGTTTCGCATATATTTTCAAGAGTTATGGCCCTTTTTTCTTCAAATTTTTGTAAATTGGGACTTGTCCGGGCTGGATCTCGGTTAATATTTTATGGACAATTATGAAATTTGCAGGATATGTGGTCAGTGCCCTGTAGTTGTGCAGCGTAAAGTTTCTCCAAATTTCACATATATTTTCAAGAGTTATGGCCCTTTTTTCTTCAAATCTTTGTGAATTGAGACTTGTAGGGCTGGATCTCGGTTAATATTGTATGGACAAGTATGAAATTTGCATGATATGTGGTCAGTGACCCATTGGTATGCAGCGTGAAGTTTCTCCGCTTTCGGTTATATTTTCAAGAGTTATGGCCCTTTGTTTATCAAACCTAAGTGAATGGGATATATTTATTTGTCCAGGTTGGATCTCAGTCCATAACCGATTTGGACCAGGAAAATGGCTATATTATATATTATTCTACATTCCAAAGCAGACAACGTAGGTCCTGAAGTATGAAATTGCCCCAAAAGAGTGAATTGGGTGCAAAAGTCAAAGTTCACTGATTGCTTCATAATTTCACCACAATATACTCCCAAGGAATGTAGGTCTCATAACCAGGTCACATTTTCGGATTTGGCGAAAGCCCTGGTGACCATCTTGCATCAAAACATCGTATTATCACTTGTTGGTTGATACTTCGAATATGTATTGTGTGAGGCATGGCAAAAAAAATGACTGAAACAGAATTTTTATAATTATCCAAATTAGGCCTCCACCAACCAATAAACAACAGAACAATGGCGGGGCAGTGTCGGATTAAAGCGGAAGGGGGGGGGGGGCATACAATTGAGCAATCTCTGATTGCTTCCTTCCTGTGTTCTATTTGCCTTAACCACGCGGCATAGAAATTAAGGAGCGCTCCCCATTCATATACATTCTGAAAATAAACAAAAAAATTCAACAATCTTAGCCTTCCGGCTTTTTCTACACTAGGCGTCATGTCGTTGGAGATTATTTCCAATTCTTCAGCGACAAATGTTTGAAATGTCAAATCTTGGAAGCGCTGATTCTTGCTCACAAATTCAAAGTGAAGCATGGAATGAGGCCAGATCTGAGGAAATCGCACCCGGTCAGCTGCGGAGGCTTCCATTCCTGATCGTGTTGTCTTTTTAACCCTAGCACTGGATTGAGATTGCGGACCCATTCCAGCCTGTCCGGTTTTGGAATTGGTTTCCTCGTCGGAAGATGAGCCATCTACAACTAGCCCTAAACGTTTCATGCGATTGTCGACTGCCTCACTCAAATGCTCCACCTGACGCAATTCGTTCAAGGAGACGCCGGTGTTGTGGGATCGTAAATCAAACGAGTTAGAGCCCCCTGCCTTACCTTTAACAGTGTTGAGTTCACGCCGGGAATTTTCGATTTCTCGGCGCAGGCGCTCCTTCTCCCGAGCGGCTCGTTCCTTGCTGCGCTGTTCGATGGCCCGCTGTTTTTTCTTGTTTGAGAGTTTCCAGTTCCTGGCGCAGTTGAAGTATTTCTTCGTCCGCTATAAGGGCAACGTCGGACACGATGTTCCCACCTTGGGAATCACCAATGATGTGGAATGTTCAGCCGCCAGACTCTCCCTCACGTTCAGCTGTTCAACACTTCCGCTCGCGGTAGCCTCGCTTTCGTTTGGCAGCGAGAGAAACAAATCCTGATCAGGGGGGTTCCCGAATTGACTTTCCATGTCGTCAATAAGAAACGTCTCGGTAAGTGAATTTCTCCCGACAGAATTAAGAATGGCGTAGTCCAGTTGAGCTCTCGTTCTGTACGATCTACGGGACATCGACGCACCTTCCGCTGGAATCAAAAGTCCGACGAGATTCAATAATCTAGGATATGTGAATCCGTTCAACAATGTTCAAGTTCAAGAGAGTGCGGATCACTAGTAATATCCTATCAACAGATCAATACTGGCTCAATTAATCCAGCCCTCTAACTCAAAAAACCAAGGATAGAGGCTTCAACTTCAGTCAACTGCAAAACACATCAATGGTGTTCTGACTATCCGATCGAAAACTGAGGATCTAATGAATGATTCCTATATAAGTACCTGTGAAGTGTGAATCATGTGATCCACGCTTGGGGTGAGTTGAACAGTGCTCAGTAATTAGCCGTTTTGAGGCGCCAAAACAGACCAATCCACCGCTCTAGAAAGAAACTGTCTATAATGTACCGTCTCCAATCTACCGCTAGGAAAGAGTACAATATCTAAAGTGTCATCTTCATTCAATCCACTGCTGTAGAAAAGTATACTCTCGAAAGTACCGTCTCCATTCTACCGCTGCGGAAAAGTATAATATCCAAAGTGCCGTCTTCAATCCACTGCTGTCGAAAAGTATAGTCTTCAAAGTACCGTCTCCAATCTACCGCTGCGGGAAAGTATAATATCCAAAGTGCCGTCTTCAATCCAATGCTGTAGAAAAGTATAGTTTCCAAAGTGCCGTCTTCAATCTACCGCTGAGGAAAACTATAATATCCAAAGTGCCGTTCTATAATGTACCGTTTCCAATCTACCGCTGCAGAAAAAATAAATATTCAAAGTATCGTCTTCAATCCACCGCTATAGAAAAGTATAGTCTCCAAGGTACCGTCTCCAATCTACCGCTTCGGTAAAGTATAATTTGCAAAGTGCCGTCTTCAATCCAATGCTGTAGAAAAGTATAGTCTCCAAAGTACCGTCTCCAATCTACCGCCGTGGAAAAGTATAATATCCAAAGTGCCGTCTTCAATCCACCACTGTAGAGGGCTTTCAAACGAACATAGGGAGTTTTTAGTCCGGGACGAGATCTTAGTACAGAGGATAACTCAGAGAATTCTCGTGATCCCTTACATGAAGTATCGACCCTATAAGTTACGGCATACAATAGATAGCCTCTATCTAAGAGACACTCTCCGCTCTTGGAGGTGTAGAAGGGTAATCTCGGAGTTAAAATGGAGAGTTCTGCTCGAAATCCGTTTTCTGTAGCGTACAGATCTTAATTTTCCTCTCTTTTATTTCATCGCACGGAACAACCCAATAACCATGGCACACATCAAGATGCCAATCCAATGCGTGTGATTGTTAATACCAGAAGATGCTGCACTGTTGTACACCGATTTCTAACATTACACCAACACTGTATTACACTAGCACTGTATTACACTAACACTGTATTACACTAACAATGCGTGTGATTGTTAATACCAGAAGATGCCGCACTGTTGTACACCGATTTCTAACATTACACCAACACTGTATTACACTAACACTAACACTGTATTACACTAACAATGCGTGTGATTGTTAATACCAGAAGATGCCGCACTGTTGTACACCGATTTCTAACATTACACTAACACTGTATTACACTAACAACGCGTGTGATTGTTAATACCAGAAGATACTGCACTGTTGTACACCGATTTCTAACATCATGTATATCCGTGTAATTGTATTTTGCTGTATGTTTACAGGCCTTCAAGTGCCTCCTATATTTCCTATGTTTTCCTATATTTTTGAGTCATTCCTATATTTTCCTATATTTTACTCAAAACCTCCTATATTTCCTATATTTTTACTTTTTCTCATGAAAACTTTCATCAATGCTCTGTAATGAGTCAAACTTACATGAGGAAATTCATTTCAGATTTTTTTTTCGCCTCGCTTCGCCTCGCTTCGCTCGGCAAATATCAAAACATTGAATTCTCTCTATGCTAAATCAAACAACAGAACAGGTCACCTGAAAAACAACCACTATGACCGCATTCAGTGAAAGTAATTTCATTAAACACCAGAAAACTACCAAGTTTGGAACATACAATGTAGTACAGACCTGTCTTACACTCCTTTATGTCCTATATTTTCCTATATTTTATTCAGAAAATTCCTATATTTCTCCTATATTTTTGCAAATTTCCTCCTATATTTTCTCCTATATTTTCACTGTGAGCCACTCGAAGGCCTGTGTTTATCCCTCTAGATGTAATTCAGATCTGCCAGGTAGTCTAATCGACTAAAATAAAAACAGTTCACCTCTTCTTAGATGAATTTTATAGAACTTTCACTTAAAACGCGCGTGTACATGTTGTGAGGAGCAGTAACTTTCACACTTTATTTGCTTGAATGACGAAACTATGGCTATACGAGTATGGTTCTTGTGTGGATATAACCACCAACATCCCTAATGTTCCGTGAAAACAGTTTATTATAAAGTAATATTTTGAGACTTTATCCAGGAACCACAGTCAGAAATCTGTGGCTAATTTCATTCAGTAATGCATGTAGTAAAAATATAAGCAAAGAAATCGAATGTCCGCCCGCCGTGTTCTAAAACCTCATTGAATTCATGTTATGTCTTGGATTTTCTCATTGATGCTAGTAATGTTTTTTTCATTTAAACTAAAAAAGAAGACAATAAGACTGTTATTTATATTAGGGGACTTTACCATTAACTTGTTTACATGTGAAAGGTAAGTTAACGATACCCCAAGGGAACTATTACACCAACACTGTATTACACTAACACTGCATTACACCAACACTGTATTACACTAACACTGTATCACACTAACACTGTGCACTGTATTACACTGACACTGTATCACACTAACACTGTATCACACCAACACTGTATTACACTAACACTGTATCACACTAACACTGCATTACACTAACACTGTATTACACTAACACTGTATTACACCAACACTGTATTACACTAACACTGTATTACACCAACACTGTATTACACCAACACTGTGTTACACTAACACTGTATCACACCAACACTGTATCACATCAACACTGTATCACACTAACACTGTATCACACTAACACTGTGTTACACTAACACTGTATTACACCAACACTGTATCACACTAACACTGTATCACACTAACACTGTATTACACTAACACTGTATTACACCAACACTGTGTCACACTAACACTGTATCACACTAACGCTGTATTACACTAACGCTGTATTACACAAACACTGTATCACACTAACACTGTATCACACTAACACTGTATTACACCAACACTGTATTACACTAACACTGTATCACACCAACACTGTATCACACTAACACTGTATCACACTTACACTGTATTACACTAACACTGTACTACACCAACACTGTATCACACTAACACTGTATCACACTAACACTGTATCACACTAACACTGTATTACACCAACACTGTATCACACTAACACTGTATTACACCAACACTATTACACCAACACTGTATTACACTAACACTGTATTACACCAACACTGTATTACACCAACACTGTGTCACACTAACACTGTATCACACTAACACTGTATCACACCAACACTGTATTACACTAACACTGTATTACACCAACACTGTATTACACCAACACTGTGTTACACGAACACTGTATTACACTAACCCTGTATTACACTAACACTGTATTACACCAACCCTGTATTACACCAACACTGTATCACACTAACACTGTATTACACCAACACTGTATTACACCAACACTGTATTACACTAACACTGTATCACACTAACACTGTATTACACCAACACTGTATTACACCAACACTGTATTACACCAACACTGTGTTACACTAACACTGTATTACACTAACCCTGTATTACACTAACACTGTATTACACCAACACTGTATTACACCAACACTGTATCACACTAACACTGTATCACACCAACACTGTATTACACCAACACCGTATCACACCAACACTGTATCACACCAACACTGTATCACACTAACACTGTATCACACTAACACTGTATCACACTAACACTGTATTACACCAACACTGTATTACACCAGCACTGTATTACACAAACACTGTATTACACGAACACTGTATTACACTAACACTGTATCACACCAACACTGTATTACACCAACACTGTATTACACTAACACTGTATTACACTTACACTGTATTACACCAACACTGTATCACACTAACACTGTATTACACTAACACTGTATTACACTAACACTGTATTACACTAACACTGTGTTACACTAACACTGTATTACACTAACACTGTATTATACCAACACTGTATCACACCAACACTGTATCACACTAACACTGTATTACACCAACACTGTATTACACTAACACTGCACTGTATTACACCAACACTGTATTACACCAACACTGTATCACACCAACACTGTATTACACCAACACTGTATTACACCAACACTGTATTACACTAACACTGCACTGTATTACACCAACACTGTATTACACCAACACTGTATCACACCAACACTGTATTACACGAACACTGTATCACACGAACACTGTATCACACCAACACTGTATTACACCAACACTGTATTACACTTACACTGTATTACACCAACACTGTATCACACTAACACTGTATTACACTAACACTGTATTACACTAACACTGTATTACACTAACACTGTGTTACACTAACACTGTATTACACCAACACTGTATTACACCAACACTGTATTACACTAACACTGTATTACACCAACACTGTGTTACTCTAACGCTGTATCACACTAACGCTGTATCACACTAACACTGTATTACACTAACACTGTATTACACTAACACTGTATCACACTAACACTGTATTACACTAATGCTGTATCACACTAACGCTGTATCACACTAACGCTGTATCACACTAACACTGTATTGCACTAACACTGTATTGCACCAACACTGTATCACACTAACACTGTATCACACCAACACTGTATCACACTAACACTGTATCACACCAACACTGTATTACACCAACACTGTATCACACTAACACTGTATCACACCAACACTGTATCACACTAACACTGTATTACACCATCACTGTATTACACTACACTGTATTTCACTAACACTGTACTACACTAACACTGTATTACACTAACACTGTATTACACCAACACTGTATCACACTAACACTGTATTACAAGGGCGTAGACAAGTTGTCAGGTTTGAGGGGGCTTGAGAGGGGGAGAGTCTGAGAGGGGGGTATCCCCCCTCGCAGCTTAAGAATTTTTTTGGAAACTTGATGGTAAATTGGCACTCTCTGGGAGCATCTGAGCAGTATAACATTGTAACAACTGAACTTTGATTTATGCCAAAATGTCTCATAATAATGACGATCACTACATTGATAAACGTTACAAGCTGAAATGATCATTCAGTCTCGGGTTTGCACTATAATTCAAGTTAATCCTTAGACAATACTATCCTGCCCCGATAGCATCGGAATGGCTGCATTGACGCGTGGCTGAGCACATTAGCTCTGGTTCATTAATCGGGTTGCCTTTGCTATCTTTTTAACATAGGAAATATTGTTAATCGATGATAACTGGGCTATTTTCTACCTGCAGTTGTCGGACTTGTGTCGGCTAAAATGTTAGCTTAGTGGTCCTTTCTTGGAATAGTAGGAACACTTATCCATATTTACCATATTTACACCAGTTATTAAACAGTGACTTCAGGTCTACTGGCTGTCCCGGATAATATATCTCAGACGTTTTCGGCGATATGTCTCGGACAATTTATAGGATCAATCTCACGTTCGGCTATTTCCGTATTGGCCGAACTTTCTCAGCTAAAGTGAGTTCTGGGGCTAGATTGTTTATCGGACAGCATTGAAACTTCACACAGTAGATAAAAAATGCTAAATTTATTTCAAAGTATCACCAAAATCCTTCCAGTGGTTCTCCATAAATCGCGAAAACAAAAATTAGATGGGAGATTTGGTAGTTATATTTTTGACGTCATAACGTCCGGCCTGCATGTTATAACAATGGCAGATGAAAGTCATGGTGGCCCCAAAATAACATGGTATCGGTGATTTTCGTCAATTCTCAACAGATTCTAATGAAAGACAGGAATAAAATTAATGTTTTTTAGTTTATATACTGTGGGAATTTTCAATGTTGTACGATAAATTGTCTCCGAAATATCACCGAAAACGTCTGGGATTATCTGGGACAGACAATAGGTTTATTTCTAGAGTTCCTATATGAAAAGTAGTTGAGAGTTTGTATCTCTTGTTTGTGAATAAAGAAATACTGAACAAATGAGCGGGATCTCAATTGAAAAACAAAACCACTTAATAGTGAAAAATTTAGGAAAAATTATGCTCAACTGAAGTTTTGATGTTTTTCGCCCAAATAGGCGGTATTTGATTGGAATTGGAGCACACTATTCCATTCTCAGAGACGATCGCAAAAGATTTGAGCCCGAAATCGTCAATCTATGGCTTAGGTCACTGATCAATTGCAATCTTATTTAAGGCCTAATGGTATGCACTGGCGGTGATAAGTTTACTTCTCATGTATTAATTGAATAATATACGTGATCTTCTATGCTATGTTAGCTTTCTTTTTTGTTTTTTTTTCTTTTTTTTTCGTTTGTTTGTTTGTTTGTTTTTTTTGTTTTTTTGCCGGCTGTCAAAATTTGGGGGGGGCTGAAGCCCCCCCAAGCCCCCCGTTGTCTACGCCCTTGTATTACACAAACACTGTATTACACTAACACTGTATCACACCAACACTGTATCACACCAACACTGTATCACACTAACACTGTATTACACTAACACTGTATTACACTAACACTGTATCACACTAACACTGTATCACACTAACACTGTATTACACTAATGCTGTATCACACTAACACTGTATTACACCAACACTGTATTATACTAACACTGTATTACACTAACACTGTATTACACTAACCCTGTATTACACCAACACTGTATCACACCAACACTGTATCACACCAACACTGTATTACACTAACACTGTATTACACTAACTGTATTACACTAACACTGTATTACACCAACACTGTATTATACTAACACTGTATTACACTAACACTGTATTACACCATTGCTGTATTACACCAACACTGTATTACACCAACACTGTGTTACACTAACACTGTATTACACCAACATTGTATTACACCAACACTGTATTACACTAACACTGTATTTTTCGTAAACTTTTATGTACGGTAGCCAAAACATCAAAACATCAGATTGCATTAATTGATCCATGGGCCAACTAATAGTCAACCGTATAAAGTTCAACTGAAAATTACTGCGATCAAGTTAAGTTTCCATGATCCACGGCACCAGTATACATGTTCAGTTTCGACCAATTCGGGTCAATTCGTGGGAACTTTTGCAAGCTGCAAATCATATGACTTCCAAGCAAACTTTGAAGGAACGGACTTTGAAATTTGACTTCTGCATGTAGCAGAGAACAGATAGAGGTCTGCCAAAAGTGGTGCACAATGTACCCATTGGGATACCTATACGCTGTTGGTATATGGTATTGCTGAATTTAACATAGATATTGTTTATGACAAATTTGATAGCACTTCTGCCTATTTCAGCCTGCTAACCGTACGTATATATGAAACGTTTTAGCACGCTTGTGTGAAATCTACACGAGCCGCGTCATGACAAGCGCACATGTTCATTTGGGAGATTCTATTTTACAAGGCGGGTGAGAAATGGTAAAAAATGCCGTCTACTTCCATACAATCGAATAAACAAACTAATAAAGATGGAATTTCTATCTCATCTTTAACTGTTGTTTTCCATCGCAAAACATGCTACACAAATAGACCTATATCAATGTAGGTTTCATAGTCTGGTGGGAGAAGCACTCCCCAATAAGAGACCACATAAACTCGTCCATTGAACATGGCACCCTGGCAAATGGCACGCGAGGGGAGAAAAGGTTGACAAATTTTACACTATTTTTCAACCTTTCGTTCTAATCTTTGTTGATAATCAATTTGAGTAGTGCTATAGAATGAAAATAATGTTTTCATTGGCGTGCTCAATGGTTATATGAGGCACGGTTAGCGTGGGAAAGTTTATAAATCTTAGAACGCGGGCTTCGTCCTTGCCCTAAAATATAAACTTTCCCACTCTAACCGTGCCTCCTGCTTACTTCTACTTTTATCATGTTGTTCGTCGGTAAGAAGTAGCCTTTGTGGTTCGTGTTATTTGTAACCATTGAAAAGGACAATAAGTAAATTCTGATTGGGTGATGTCCGCCACGACAGGCAGCAGAATAAAGATGGCCGGCGACGAAGAGGGTAAGCCGTTAACAGAAGCGGACTCCAACTTGATCTTAACACAAGAAGACCCGGATGAAGATGGGGATAGTTCCTTATTCTCCTCTGCTCGTAGACGTGTGCGTCTCTTTCCAAAACGATACGTGGTGGCCATCATGACTCTTCTTGGATTTTGTAAGTGATTTGAAGTAGAATCATTGCAGGTTCCATGCATATGGACTATATACATTTAAAATTACAGGTTCCCCTAGTCACATACATTATTCACTTCCATTGGAGCGTCATATATTCCGCATATCGTATATGTCAAGTAGTGACATTCAGTGAGGGAATTGCACAACCATCCAATCAGAATCTGTGATTGCCACTTCCTGCTTTAGCCGATTTTGGTTCAGTTAATCAATCAACTGACCGACCTAGCACTTCCGGTTTATAGTTTTGGTCCTATTATGCCAGCCTCTCATTGATCTGCAAGTTGTTTACAAAATGTTATATATAGTGATTTCCATATCTGACAAGATGTTAATATAGAAATAAAACAGCAATAACCGCGTTCTAATTAAAGCTAGAGCCACTCTACCACAAACGAACAACTAGAGCCACTCTACCACAAACGAACTAACCTTCGGCTATGATACATTGGATAACTATGATAACTAAGAATAATGCATTGATATACACCATTCAGAGTTTCAGATAACCCCACACGGCTGCCATATTGAATTTCACACCGTATTTTGATCTTGGGATATGCAAATAGATTCAAAATGGGCCTAAGTTGTTAGGCTATGCTTAGATATCCCGCTGTTTCGATAATTTTGCATAATGACCGAAGAATAGAGCCTTGAACTTTTCGAGCAATATGAAAAAGTATGATTTTCGGATTACCCTATATTGCCACCATTTTGAATTTGACCATCAAATCTTAAACTTAGGGATACGTAAGTAGATTCAAAATGAGCATAGATGCTGGGCTATGCTTAGGGATCCCTCGTTTTTGATAAGTTTGCATAATGATCTGAGAATAATGTCTTGAACTATACGAGCAACGATTAAAATTGTGATTTTCAGATGATCCGTATGGCGGCCATTTTGAATTTGACCATCAAATCTTGATTTTTGGCATATGGAAATAGATTCAAAATGGGCATAAGGTGTTAGGCTATGCATAGAGATCGGTCAGTTTCAATAAATTTGCTCAATGAGGTAAGAATAATGTCTTGAACCACACGAGCAACAGGGAAAAGTGTGATTTTCAGATGACCCTATATGGCCGCCATCTTGAATTTGACTATCAAATCTTGATTTTGGGCTACGTAAATAGATTCAAAATGGGAATAGGAAGTTGGGTTATGCTTAGAGATCACTCAGTGTTGATAAATTCACACTGGAGATTCAATCATTGGAACTCTCGGGTTTTAGCCGAAATAATTGGAACTCTCGGGTCGGCAGCGCTATTCATCGGATAAAGATGGTGGATTCGGCCAGCGAGAAAACTTCGCCCGAGTGGGAAGAGACAATAGTGTACGTATCTCGTGGTACCCATCAGTTGGTGATCCGTATAGTTAGGAATGTTTCGGGGTAGCCTAAAGGGTCAATCTGATTAAAACTCAGACTTAATAACCGCTCCTCTATCTGACATAATTAAGTCGCTAATTAAGATCTGGGTCAGTCCCTATAACAAATCCGTCAGATGAACTCCGCATCAAATAGTTTCCGGGTCAAATAGTCGTCCAATGAGACGCCTCGTAGTATAGCGTGTCTGCTTATCTACTGTATGTCTCACATTACGCTACGGCGAGGTTTTCGTGGATTTATCAGTTAATATAACACATTAGCTGTCGAAGCTCACCATATATTCCAAACTCTTTCTGTGCAATTATTTGTCATCAAAAATATTTCCCTGGCATTAGAAATTATTTTAAAAATCTCCAAAGTTGATATCGTCTGAGCAACTGCCTGGTGAAAACGATCATGCCGACAACCGGGAAAGTCCATTTTCGCCCAAAGGAGCCGGAGAGTGGGAGATAATTCTTTCTTCTGCTTTCACTGTACATATGCGGGATGAGTTACTTCCCCTAGTGCAGTTCCTCTCCTGTGGGTGAAAATCGACTTGTCCGGTTGGTTTCACAGGGAAGATTTTTTTAACAACTTGTCAGTAATATTAACGTTGTTGTTGCGATGCAGTTATGAACTCATTTTATGAAATAAAATAACCGTACCTATATATCCAGCAGTGCAAGAAATATCCCTTGATCTTTTCTCCTGGTCTGTCATTGAAGAGAGCAACGGGGAGCAAATAATAATCTTTTTAATATCGCTCATGGACTGGAGTTGAGAGCAAGAACTTCGTCAGCAGCCTGGGTTTTCTCTGCGCCTGGTACGTACACTCGGCAACATAAAGATTTCCCGTAGCCGGTAGGAAGAACGGCTCTACAGTGTTTTTGACGTAGCACGCAAGAAAGCATCTGCAGTTCCTCCTGCTTTAATGCGGGCACGTCAAATTCATGGCACACCATATTTTCGATCTCGCCCCTGAACTTCGCCGCTACTGACTGAATATGGGCACCTCTGTCGAAGTTGGACTGTGATTGGTCGCCAGTCTGACATGCGCGACAGATTTAAGATAGAGACTGTCTCAGATCTTAACCCTATCTGGCCTGGGCTTTTTGGGACCAGTCGTGGCCTGGGGGGGCGAAATGGCCCCCCCTAATTATTTTTCTTAGCCCTTGAGCTAGGGGGCTGAAGCTTACCACACTATACCCTTGGGTCAAGCTCTACCAGAAAATATAAAGAAATCCAAGATGGGCGCTTTGATGACGTCACAGTGACGTCATTTTCAAAAACGGCATTTTTTGGTCGATTTTTCGGTCAGATTTTCCGAATTTTTTATTTATGCAATTTCGCCGCAAAAACAGCATGATAAATTAGTAAATATTAATTTAATGTGAAATAAAATAGTTTTTGCCCACTTTTCGTCGCGGAAAAGCAGAAATTTTGATGAAATATGACAAAAACATCATTTTTCTGGTACCCCACGTGGCCGATCCTCTGCTCGGGGGGTTATGCAAATAGACTCAAAATGACCCCAATATGATGAACTATAAAGTCAAGGAGATTCAGCTCTCCATTTTTTGTCGTTCCGGAGATAGCGCAGAAAGTTTGGTAGGGGGGAGCCATTTCGCTCCCTCCCTCCCCCAGGCCAGGTAGGGTTAAGGCGATTGTTGTTTGAGAGTTGCCTGTTCATTCACCTCATTCACAACAGAAAAGCAGAAAAGCAGAAATGTTGAAGAAATATGAGAAAAACATCATTTTTCTGGGACCCCACATGGCCGCCATCTTGAATTTGCCCATGATCCTCTCCTCGGGGGGTCATGCAAATAGGCTCAAAATGACCCCAATATGATAAACTATAAAGTCACGGAGTTTCAGCTCTCTATGTTCCGGAGATAGCGCAGAAAGTTTGGTAGGGGGGTCATTTCGCCCCCGGCCAGGTAGGGTTAATTAGCGACATGTCGGACAGAGGGGCGGTTTATTAAGTCTGAGTTTTAATCAGATTGCCTAAAGGGTGCGTTGGCGTCTGGCGTTTAATGGCGAATCTCCACAAATCCGCTAACAACACACGCCTACGAACTTTTGGTGCTAGATCGAGTGTAAAGCGGCATTAAAGTTCAGTACCGGCTTTATCTTCACTACGCACCATCAACAAACTACAAGTACCCTTTGGTTTACGATCAAATTTTCAACTGTCGGACGTTGTTTCGCCCGCATTTGTCTACAGTTCAACATTATCATTCGATAAACGGATCTAACGGATGAGATTCGTCGTACCCTAGCTAGGGTGGTCATGACAAAAAATACCCTCATACATGCACGTTTCGTCGCTTTTTAGCTGAAATATTGCTGAACGTGAGGTTAAACCTTAATACTCTCTCTCTCTCTGTCTCTGCAAATTTTATGAGGCTTGAGGATAAGTTAAATCGTAATTAATAAACCAAAGGTAATGTGCTAATTATTGAAAACTGTGTGCGGTTCAGAACTGTTGACCGCTTCTATCTGCACTAAACCAGATTTTTGATATATTCAGATTTCGTATCGGAAATATGCAGTAGTTTGTAAATGAGGAACCAGCTTAATGTTGTTCCTCCTTCATAGTTTGGTGTATTTCATAAAAAGTTTCTGGGCTGTAAATCATGGTATAATCGTTCAATTCAGTATGCCAAATTACTTAATAGTACACGAACAAATGGCTTCTGGACTTTGGTATAATATGTCTTCTGAATCACTTCATGAACAATAATACAATTTACTGATAGGCTGGAACAAACAAGGCGCCCTCGAAAAAGGCGTGCACCGAGCATATTGCTTGCTCAAATCGCCAATGACGGAACAGGGGACCGTGGATTTCAGCAAACTTCAGTATATAGTTTTGATGGTTTTCACAGAGAATGATGAAGTGGATAATCCTCCATTACAAAATTATGCGACTGGTGCCCTTTTACTTTCTCTAATTGTGTACCTATAGAAAAAGTTCAACGATTGCCTGTCATTGGCAATTACAGACCAATATTTTCATGATATTACATCTTGTTGGAAAGCTCGAAGTATCGTCTTTGAAACTGTAGAGATGACAGTGATGAGATCAGTTGGAACTGTCGAAACTATAACACAGGTTCATAAACCCAGTAGCATAACCTATAGTGCCATACATTCTATACAATCACATTCCATTTATAAACGGTCCTTACTAACTAAAAATGCTGTGTGTTCGTCTCTAGTATGTACCGAATTTGAGAGGGAAAACAACCAGGCGAATTAGGTATACTTCTTATTTTACATGGTATGGTTTAATTCACGTTCTGTCCTAAATTGGTTAATATCAGTCTGAAGCATTACAGTCAGTTCTCAATGATTAACTTACACCTTGATTGATAGTTCCAACGAGTTCCAAGAGAGAAATATTGCAGCCGCCATATTCGCTATGTATTAAGCAAAATATAAAGCGGATGACGTAGAGAATTCATTTTTTCAAACCAAGTTTGCAAAATATATTGTCAGATTTTGCAATCGAACCAAAACTAGTTCACGAGTAAAATACACCACCACGGTTCGTGGAACAATATGATAACAGAAAGATATTGTTTGTCATTTAGAAAGTGATCGTATTTTCGTTACTTTGGGATTACACTATCTTAGTATAGCACAGATTCTAGTGCTGGAAATTTTGTCGAGTCCCATGCGAGAAAGCGAACATCCAATATCCCTCTCGGCCCTCTGATCACTGTAATCACACAGCTCCCATAGCTGAATACATAGGAAGATATTTTTTTAGAAAGGTGAGTTGTCCCACCTTTATTATGGGATCTAGAAATTTTCTGATTTTAGGGTTGTCCGAAGTACACGTATAAAAATAGTTCAAATTGTTTATTCTTTCCCAGACCAGAATAGTTATCCTTCAGTGGTTGACAGGCTTTTTAGGCCTATATACAGTCAATTAGCATGTACTTGATCCCTTACCTGTATTAAATAATACTCTGTTATTTGTTTTCCTTCAAGATATCAGATTAATACGCACTAAAGTATGGAAGCCTGCTATGGTCACTCTTCCAAATATTGACCTCAGCTCAGAGAAATACAGTTCAGGAGGCAACATTTGCTGTATTAAATAATACTCTGGTAATTGTTTTCCTTCAAGATATCAGATTAATATGCACTAAAGTAGGGAAGCCTGCTATGGTCACTCTTCCAAATATTGACCTCAGCTCAGAGAAATACAGTTCAGGAGGCAACATTTGCTGTATTAAATAATACTCTGGTAATTGTTTTCCTTCAAGATATCAGATTAATATGCACTAAAGTAGGGAAGCCTGCTATGGTCACTCTTCCAAATATTGACCTCAGCTCAGAGAAATACAGTTTTAGTATAGCACAGATTCTAGTGCTGGAAATTTTTTCGAGTCCCATGCGAGAAAGCGAACATACAATATCCCTCTCGGCCCTCTGATCACTGTAATGACACAGCTCCCATAGCTGAATACAAAGGAAGATATTTTTTTAGAAAGGTGAGTTGTCCCACCTTTATTATGGGATCTAGAAATTTTCTGATTTTAGGGTTGTCCGAAGTACACGTATAAAAATAGTTTCAAATTGTTTATTCTTTCCCAGACCAGAATAGTTATCCTTCAGTGGTTGACAGGCTTTTTAGGCCTATATACAGTCACTTAGCATGTACTTGATCCCTTACCTGTATTAAATAATACTCTGATAATTGTTTTCCTTCAAGATATCAGATTAATACGCACTAAAGTATGGAAGCCTGCTATGGTCACTTTTCCAAATATTGACCTCAGCTCAGAGAAATACAGTTCAGGAGGCAACATGTACATGTGTAAAGAACTGCCCTACCATAGCTCTAGGGACTGTACATGTATCTATGCTGGGTCTAGTTTCTGATGAATGAAGAGGTCAAGCTAAAACTAGGTCATCACATGGACTGGTGTTAGGAATTATATGTACATGTATGTAGTGAAATTAATGAATCAGTTGAACTTAAACTTATAAATAATACTATCTGACATGTCTGAGAACTGAAATATTCTGAGTTGGATGTCTTGCTACTTGTTGTTTCATGCACTCATGTGTTCTAATACTCTCATTCAGTGCCAGTACCGGGTGTATGTATAATAGTAGTACCACGACATACGGATCAGCTTGGTATTATGGCCAGTTTGTCGTGTGTTTTTGGGGGGCTTTTTCAAACAAATAGATACTATTTTGAATTGAATCTCTGGGAGAGAAATCTGTTATTCAGGAAGCAGCTATTCTTTTGAGTTTTGCTATCTCCACTATTGCAGCCAGTCAATCGATAGTCTCTGAAAATGATACTTGGGTATCACAATCAGTTAAAACAAGTTTTCCTGTGAGCCATCAATTACAAAATACCAATTTACAAATGGAAGTGCATGCAGTGCAATGAAATCTAGATTATGCAAAGAAAAGTTCACTTGCGATGGATGGTATCTGTCCCAACCCTCAATCAAGCAACAGCGTTTATCTTCTGAACCACCTTTCTATATATGCCCATGGGCCTAGTTGTTATTTAGAAAGTGATCGTGTAACAGCATTTTCGTTATTTTGGGATTACACTATATGAAACACAAGATATATGATGTGATGACACACGATAATTTCTTTCACACATTTGATAAATTTGAGATTACCGGAAAACCTAAATTCGACGATGCGATAATACATGCATGCAGCATTCGTTCAGTAACGTTGACATCGTTATGGAAATTAAAATATTTTGACGATTACCCGAGAGTACCACGAATGCCACCCGTTAGATCCGTTTACCGAATGATAATGTTGAACTATAGACAAATGAGGGCGAAACAGCATTCGACAGTTAATAATTTGATCGCAAACCAAAGTGTACTTTTAGTATGTTGATGATGCGCAGTGAAGATAAGGCCGGGACGGAACTTTAACGCCCGTTTTCACTCGATCTCGGGCCAAAAGTTCGAAGGTGTGTATGGCTAGCGGATTTGTGGAGCTTCGCCAGTAAACCTCAGACGCCAACGAACCCTTTAGGTTACCGCGAAACTTTCCTAACTATGCGGATCACCAACTGGTGGGTACCTCGAGGTACGTACACTAATGGCTCTTCCAACTCGGGCGAAGTTTTATCGCTGGGCAGCAATTTTCGCTCCGAATCCGTCATATTTACTCGATGAATAGCGTTGCTAAGTTTAAATTATTTCGGCAAAAAACCGACAGTTCCAATGATTCATTCTCCAGTGTAAAATTTGCATCATGAGATAAGAATAATGCCTTGAACTATATACGAGCAACTGCCAAAGTGTGATTTTCAGATGACCCCATATGGCCGCCATTTTGAATTTGACCATCAAATCTTGATTTTAAGCATATATGGAAATAGATTCAAAATCGGCATAAGATGTTAGGCTATGCACGGAGATCCCTCAGATTTGATAAATTTGCTCAGTGAGGTAAGAATAATGTATTGAACTACACGAGCAACAGGAAAAAGTGTGATTTTCAGATGACCTCATATGGCCGCCATTTTGAATTTGACCGTCAAATCTTGATTTTTGGCATCTGTAGATAGATTCAAAATGGGAATAAGAGATCTCTCGGTTTTGATAAATTTGCACAGTGAGGTAAGAATAATGCCTTGCACTACACGAGCAACATGAAAATTGTGATTTTCAGATTACCTCACATTTCGGCCATTTTGATTTAAACCATCATATTTTAAGCTGGGAATTAAGCAAACAGATTCAGAATAGGCGTAAGATGATAGGATTTGATGTGAGACTCCTTGGTCGTAACTAATTTGCAGAATGGGATAAGAATAATCCCTATTGTATGAATAACCTGAAAAATGGCGATTTATGGAAGAACCCATATGAGCGCCATTTTGCATTAACAAATGATGGTTAATCACAGAATTATAGAAATAAGCTCAAAATTAGCGAAAAAAGAAATTCCAAAACTACGGAAAGTCTTCGCTGTCGATTTTCAGTCATTGTGGTGATACCGCGAATATTCCAAAGAGCACTAAATTCCCGAATCCTCTATCACCCAAGCCAGAAAGTGTTAAATGAAACTACTTCAAGCTCGAGAAAGAAAGCCTCGCCCCAACAATTATCTTGATCGGGAAGGTAAAGTCTTAAGAAAATGCATGTTGCCAAAATTCGCAAACAAAAAATACTGAAATGCCTGACACTATACGTATCTTAAAATTCACCCCGTAGAACTACGTCAGATTTGATACCCATTTCTTTTACAAGGAATTTCATACAAAGATGTTTTAAATTGTTTTAAGGTCCATCTTATTTTGACCTCGAAATGACCTCAGAATGACCTCAAATTGCCAAAAGTGACTCCAAAATGTCCTTCAATGCACAAAATATGCGTGTTATCCCCTCCCACCTTGAACCCTAACACGCAAAAAACTAATTTAGCATGGGTGCCCATTTGTAACAAACAATGCCACCAAAAGTTACATTTCCTGTCCTTAGCCGGCCTACTATAATGAATATGGTTCATTTGTACCCCTATTCAGACCACAATGGGCCAGTGCCCATGTACAACGACGAGACAAGTACAATTCCCGATCTGAAGATTATGCTAAAAACTGGAGTCTATATAAAGGACATGCGTTTAGTATATTTAGTGCGATTACCGCTCAAATGTATGATCAAGTATGGTTTATGAATGGCAAATGCGACCAACAAGCGTGATCTATACAGTCGACAAGCACTTGCGCGGCATTCATTTTCTGTTATGCTAAATGTATAGTAAATATAACTTTTGGTGTAGAAAGGCCACCCATAGTTCAGGGTGCATAAAGAAAAATGGATTTTATCTCGAAGTTTCCAATACCATAATGAAATATCCCAAGCTCTGGTGAATACATTTGTATTATGTGGTTTTTTTAAAAATCTACCCTGGAAGTGTTGACCAAGGTGTGTCGACATTGTATTCACATTATTACAGTCTGTGTGATGACCATTTCTCACCTGTACATAATTAACATACTGATGGTGTCCATTTGGTCACTGGAATAATTGGGATATACAATAGCTTAGCATGGCCGTAGGCCTAACATAGTCGTATACGTATTTGAAAAGATTTAATAACTGGTATTCATGGTATTCTGTTGGCATAGTTTATTTTTACCTGTCAAAGAAATTTATTTACCTGTACATTCATAATTTATTCACCTGTACATGCATAACAGATATTGGTCCAGATATGTATGGTAGGAATAATCATCGTTCAGACCATCTTCATGATAGTGTTGCTACCCCAGAGCAGACTTCTGGGATTCATGAACTTTTGTTGACTTCCGTAATTCTAGGTAACGTCTATGCCTTACGTGTGAATCTGAGTGTGGCCATCGTCGCAATGACCAACAATAGAACTGTCGTTGTGGATAACCTCACAGTGGTAAGTTTACCTTTATATGCTCACATCCTTTAGGTTCATACTTAGGCGTGGACAATAGATCCTTACATTAAGTATCGATCATTATTTTGGATTCACAATATTCAACTGAGGTCCACAGTGAATAAGATGGATACTGGACGGACTAGCTGTACTTTCGCGTTTGGTAAAGAACTGACTTATTCATGTGATAGGTTTGCATGTCACAAAGGCATGATATATCCTAGGTAATTTCTTATAGCGACCATTTCTCTGCTGGACGTCATTTCTCAAAATTCAAGCGTCCAGCCGGGTGTGCATCTGTGTTGTTTGCGCCTGACCCAACAACTCTGAATTGTCACATATTTATTCTGGTTTCTTGTAGGTGTTGTTGGCAGACTTCGATTGGGACTCCAGAGCACAGGGTCTTGTGCTGGGATCTTTCTTCTATGGCTACATTATCACACAAATTCCTGGAGGTAGGAATAGATCTGAAGTAGCACAGGGATAGAACTATATTTACTTTTCTTCAGGAATGATGTATTTCTTGGTGGTACAACATACATTGCACCTGATTACATCACTGCACTGCATTGCGGAAGTAAGTGAAGTATACATCCAAACATCTTTGGACTAAACTTGTGCAAACTGTCATTCTGTTGGCATGAATGGCATCATGGGATAGAAAGAAGAATAAAACGTCATGAGGTTTCACGGCTATACGTTGTAACTGTATTTTGTTCAATAATCGAAATCAAAAACGCATTAACGCGATATTAATTTTTCTATCAAGGGAAGGCATCAGAAGACGAACAGATGATCTAATTGTACATCACTAGAGATTTCCAAAAAGACCACTTTGTGACTTTCTGCAGACGTGCTTGGTGGGAGGGGCCTTGTTGAAAACGCTTCATTTCCAGTGCCCGTCTTCAAAGTCAGAACAGCATGTAACGTGATAAAACATTTGCAATGAATGGAAGGCTCAAAAAGACGGAGTTGATCATTCTTCAGTCTTCCTACGTAGCCAATACTTTGCTCTGCCCGATTTTCAGTTCAGTTTACATAATATTCGCTGTTGTCCAAAATTTGGTAATAGGCTTTGCTTTGAGCTCCACCTCTCAGTAAGCATTTTTGAAAGAAAATAGACTTCTTACTTGTTATTCGTTACATTAATCTTCCGATCATAACTGTATGAAAAGTACGATCTAATTTTACGACTGGTTCGTTTTTGTTACCAAATTCAACTCGTCTGCACAGAAATATCACGGTGTAAATGCTGTTGGTACTCTGTCGGTTGCGGATGCAATATGCGAGGCATTTTGGCAAGGATATTGATAGTCCAACACCAGTTCTCTCTGCAGGTTATTTTCAAAGAAAACTTGAAATTTGTTACAATCGTCACTCGTTGAAAAAGTCTCTTGTCACCGAGGTGCGCCAGTAGCTGGCAAGTGATGAGGTTTTGATCATGGTAGAATGCTTCTATCTGTATGTTTTGTTGCTCACGTGTGTATAATGCTTTCTGTATAAGGTTATAAGCGTATATGCAATTCAATTCTGAAATCCTTTCCTGAAATACTTCGCTCGGAAATGCTGCAGTCCCTGTTTGAACTTCTGCTGATATCTGTGATCACTGATTTCGACGAGTATATCAATATAGTAATCGGCCCAGAGTATACCAATAGAGTAATTTTGAGACTTTAGTACGTCATCGTCAGCACCACCGCGAACTTAGTCGTGAGGCTGAAGCAAAAGGGCTGACATTGAGCCTGAAATGACAAGCAATGGTTCCGCTCAGTTGATGGGCTATCAAGATGTAATACTGATGCCTCAGACGAAACGAAAAACACGAAAGGCGCGAATAATAGATGAAGCCCTCTGGGCGACATTTCCAATGTATCCAATGCTTTGTTCGTAGAATTATGCAAATACTCGAATTTGTCAAATACAGAATTTGAAGTAACAGATTATAGCTAAAAACACTTCGTTGACAGTGGGGATAATAAAAACTTCATTCTAATGGTGTAGATCGGACTTTAGTGACAGACAGAAAAGTCGATATATTGTGGAATAGAACAGCTGAAATCAAACCTCCAATAAAATTTGCTGAGCATCAGACATCTATATGCTAATGTCATACTTTTTGCAGGTTTCTTGGCAAAGACTTATGGTGGACGTCGTTTGTTCGGGTTGGGGATCCTCGTCACCGCCGTGTTCACCTTACTCACACCGCTCTGTGCCAGTTGGAGTATATATGTACTCGTCACTGTTCGAGTTATTGAGGGACTTTGTGAGGTTAGTCTCAGTTTGTTTTACTTTCAAGTCACCAGAAGTTTAGGCGATTTGAATTTAGACTCCATCTCCGTCCCGGCAGCTATCATCGTTTCATATCCATTTCCAGAAGAATTGTTTATGTTATCTTTTATAAATATTGGTGACGTTTGGTGTGTTTGTTTGTAGGGAGTGACTTTTCCGGCCGTGCACGCCTTGTGGGCGCGATGGGCGCCACCAGAGGAGAGAACAAAGTTAGCCTCTCTAGCCTTCTCAGGTAGATATACCAACTAGAATATAAGAGATTATCGTCGTGTATAGCACCAGTGGCAATGGCTCAGTTGCACATTATTGGGTGAACAAGGAAGAGCCTGCCTGTTCACTGACCCGTGACTTCAGCTGATCAGCTAATTTCAGTTTGCCCCATCGTTTAACCCAGGAGACTTTTGAACTGGTGATGACTGACATAATTTTATACATATGTACTATATTTTCCGAGACTTCAAGCATAATGACACTTTCTTTGAATACTGGGAAAATATAGTACATATGTATAAAATTATGTCAGCTATCTCCAGTTCAAAATAGTCTCATGGGTTAAAAGATAGTGCAAAGTGAAATTATACAAGCTAGTAACTGATCAGTTGAAGTCACTGGTCAAAAAAGACAGGCTCTTCTTTGTTCTCTCAATAATATGCAACTGAGCCACTGATTGAAGGCAGCAATGGCTTTGTTTTAGTCCGCTCGGTTGATTGATCACAAACCAAACATACTCTTAACAACAAATAGAGATTTGAACGAAATTCCAGGCTTAATCCCCTAAGTTACATTGGTCATATCAACACGCCAGTAGTTGTAGTCCTACAGAATCTCTCGTGATATGGTTTTGAATAACATGTCTGTGTCTGTGTGTCGCCGATTGCGAGGCAGTATTTTTCTCACGGAGCGATGGAATGGAGAGGCAGACTGATGTATGACACATAAGCCGTAACAAACATACACACCAAGCGATTGCGAATTAATCGTTTGTTTTGAAGGATGAAAGAGATGCCCTCACACGTTGGGAAATCAGGTCCCCGTTGACAAGCATCGGGATTGAATCTCGAACGATACCTTGACTTCCTTTAATACTGTAACAACATTTTTGGTTGGGAAACTTTTCATCAGAGTAATAGCGATTGCTCTAGTGAAGAACTCGAATAGATGATCATAAAAGCTCCCTCAGTTGAAGAAGTTAAATCAGCCTTTTACGAGAAACTATATACACCGCATAACTGATAATGAAATGGATCTCACAGAAAATTACAAATCCTCATTTGCCTGTAAAACAGCGTATCAATAACCGGTCATAAAAATCATTGTCAGTTACTTGTTGATCTGTGCGAATTCCACTCTGATCAGCAGGAGGCGACTTATTGTGAGTTTCGGGAACGTTTAGAATTCTCTCTATCAAATGGAACATAATATGTTTACCAAACAGCAGATACCGGATATACCTCTGTAATTGTAACAGCTGATACCGGATCATACACCTCTGTAATTGTAACAGCTTATACCGGATATACCTCTGTAATTGTAACAGCTGATACCGGATATACCTCTGTAATTGTAACAGCTGATACCGGATATACCTCTGTAATTCTAACAGCTGATATCGGATAATATACCTCTCACTGCCAAAAATAACCTACTTCTTTAACATAATACCCTAAAATTTTCTTCAAATAACATAATTTTACTCAAAATAAGTTAAATTTTAAGAAATTTTTAAAGAATTCTTTTCTTGTTCAAGTAAAATTTGGGGTGGGGTAAGTATATTTTACTTAAACAAGAATTTTTTTTGATTTTTTCTTTAAAAAAATCCTGTTTTAAGAAAAATTCATAATTTTTTCTTGTTTAAGTAAAATATACTTACCCCACTCCAAATTTTACTTACACAAGAAAAAAAAAATCTAAAAATATTCTTAAAATTTAAGTTATTTTGTGTGAAATTATCTTATTTCAAGAAAATTTAGGGCATTATCTTAAATAAGTAGGGTATTTTTGGCAGTGCTGTAATTCACCGTCCCGCTGTCTAATGGAATTCACGTCTTGTGACATTTCATATGTTATGTTATACCCCTGCAAGTTTCCGTCTGTTCTTCAGTCGTCTGTCTGTAACACATATACCGGTGATATTTTCCGAGATGTAACTCGACAAGTAAGAGATAGCGAACCGAAATTTAATCCGACTTTCAGGAAAAATCTGAAGGTGTTTCAGCATCCGGGTAACTTTGATCGTACCTTTCCTTGGTATGCTGATCTCTCCATGTTCACCAATCTGAAGGTGTTTCAGCTTCCGGGTAACTTTGGTCGTATCTTTCCTTGGTATGCTGATCTCCAAATGTTCACCAATCTGAAGGTGTTTCAGCGTCCAGGTAACTTTGGTCGTACCTTTCCTTGGTATGCTGGTCTCTCCATGTTCACCAATCTGAAGGTGTTTCAGCGTCCGGGTAACTTTGGTCGTACCTTTCCTGGATATCCTGATCTCTCCATGTTCACCAATCTGAAGGTGTTTCAGCGTCCCGGTAAATTTGGTCGTACCTTTCCTTGGTATGCTGATCTCTCTATGTTCACCAATCTGAAGGTGTTTCAGCGTCCCGGTAACTTTGGTCGTACCTTTGCTTGGTATGCTGATCTCTCCATGTTCACCAATCTGAAGGTGTTTCAGCGTCCCGGTAAATTTGGTCGTACCTTTCCTTGGTATGCTGATCTCTCTATGTTCACCAATCTGAAGGTGTTTCAGCGTCCCGGTAACTTTGGTCGTACCTTTGCTTGGTATGCTGATCTCTCCATGTTCACCAATCTGAAGGTGTTTCAGCGTCCGGGTAACTTTGGTCGTACCTTTCCTTGGTATGCTGATCTCTCCATGTTCACCAATCTGAAGGTGTTTCAGCGTCCCGGTAACTTTGGTCGTACCTTTCCTGGGTATGCTGATCTCTCCATGTTCACCAATCTGAAGGTGTTTCAGCGTCCAGGTAACTTTGGTCGTACCTTTCCTTGGTATGCTGATCTCTCCGTGTTCACCAATCTGAAGGTGTTTCAGCGTCCGGGTAACTTTGGTCGTACCTTTCCTGGGTATGCTGATCTCTCCATGTTCACCAATCTGAAGGTGTTTCAGCGTCCCGGTAACTTTGGTCGTACCTTTCCTTGGTATGCTGATCTCTCTATGTTCACCAATCTGAAGGTGTTTCAGCGTCCCGGTAACTTTGGTCGTACCTTTCCTTGGTATGCTGATCTCTCCATGTTCACCAATCTGAAGGTGTTTCAGCGTTCCGGTAACTTTGGTCGTACCTTTCCTTGGTATGCTGATCTCTCCATGTTCACCAAGCTGAAGGTGTTTGAGCGTCCGGATAACTTTGGTCGTACCTTTCCTTGGTATGCTGATCTCTCCATGTTCACCAATCTGAAGGTGTTTCAGCGTCCCGGTAACTTTGGTCGTACCTTTCCTTGGTATGCTGATCTCTCTATGTTCACCAATCTGAAGGTGTTTCAGCGTCCCGGTAACTTTGGTCGTACCTTTCCTTGGTATGCTGATCTCTCCATGTTCACCAATCTGAAGGTGTTTCAGCGTCCGGGTAACTTTGGTCGTACCTTTCCTTGGTATCCTGATCTCTCCATGTTCACCAATCTGAAGGTGTTTCAGCGTTCCGGTAACTTTGGTCGTACCTTTCCTTGGTATGCTGATCTCTCCATGTTCACCAATCTGAAGGTGTTTCAGCGTCCGGGTAACTTTGGTCGTACCTTTCCTTGGTATGCTGATCTCTCCATGTTCACCAATCTGAAGGTGTTTCAGCGTCCGGGTAACTTTGGTCGTACTTTCCTTGGTATACTGATCTCTCCATGTTCACCAATCTGAAGGTGTTTCAGCGTCCAGGTAACTTTGGTCGTACCTTTCCTTGGTATGCTGGTCTCCAAATGTTCACCAATCTGAAGGTGTTCCAGCGTTCGGGTAACTTTGGTCGTATCTTTCCTGGGTATGCTGATTTCTCCATGTTCACCAATCTGAAGGTGTTTCAGCGTCCGAGTAACTTGGGTCGTACCTTTCCTTGGTATGCTGATCTCTCCATGTTCACCAATCTGAAGGTGTTTCAGCGTCCGGGTAACTTTGGTCGAACCTTCCTGGGTATGCTGATCTCTCCGTGTTCACCAATCTGAAGGTGTTTCAGCGTCCGGGTAACTTTGGTCGTACCTTTCCTTGGTATGCTGCTCTCTCCATGTACACCAATCTGAAGGTGTTTCAGCGACCCTGTAACTTTGGTCGTATCTTTCCTTGGTATGCTGATCTCTCCATGATCACCATTCTGAAGGTGTTTCAGCGTCCGGGTAACTTTGGTCGTACCTTTCCTGGGTATGCTGATCTCTCCATGTTCACCAATCTGAAGGTGTTTCAGCGTCCGGGTAACTTTGGTCGTACCTTTCCTTGGTATGCTGATCTCTCCATGTTCACCAATCTGAAGGTGTTTCATCGTCTGAAGGTGTTTCAGCGTCCGGGTAAATTTGGTCGTACCTTTCCTTGGTATGCTGATCTCTCCATGTTCACCAGTCTGAAGGTGTTTCAGCGTCCGGGTAACTTTGGTCGTACCTTTCCTTGGTATGCTGATCTCTCCATGTTCACCAATCTGAAGGTGTTTCAGCGTCCCGGTAACTTTGGTCGTACCTTTCCTTGGTATGCTGATCTCTCTATGTTCACCAATCTGAAGGTGTTTCAGCGTCCCGGTAACTTTGGTCGTACCTTTCCTTGGTATGCTGATCTCTCCATGTTCACCAATCTGAAGGTGTTTCAGCGTCCGGGTAACTTTGGTCGTACCTTTCCTTGGTATCCTGATCTCTCCATGTTCACCAATCTGAAGGTGTTTCAGCGTTCCGGTAACTTTGGTCGTACCTTTCCTTGGTATGCTGATCTCTCCATGTTCACCAATCTGAAGGTGTTTCAGCGTCCGGGTAACTTTGGTCGTACCTTTCCTTGGTATGCTGATCTCTCCATGTTCACCAATCTGAAGGTGTTTCAGCGTCCGGGTAACTTTGGTCGTACTTTCCTTGGTATACTGATCTCTCCATGTTCACCAATCTGAAGGTGTTTCAGCGTCCAGGTAACTTTGGTCGTACCTTTCCTTGGTATGCTGGTCTCCAAATGTTCACCAATCTGAAGGTGTTCCAGCGTTCGGGTAACTTTGGTCGTATCTTTCCTGGGTATGCTGATTTCTCCATGTTCACCAATCTGAAGGTGTTTCAGCGTCCGAGTAACTTGGGTCGTACCTTTCCTTGGTATGCTGATCTCTCCATGTTCACCAATCTGAAGGTGTTTCAGCGTCCGGGTAACTTTGGTCGAACCTTCCTGGGTATGCTGATCTCTCCGTGTTCACCAATCTGAAGGTGTTTCAGCGTCCGGGTAACTTTGGTCGTACCTTTCCTTGGTATGCTGCTCTCTCCATGTACACCAATCTGAGGGTGTTTCAGCGACCCTGTAACTTTGGTCGTATCTTTCCTTGGTATGCTGATCTCTCCATGATCACCATTCTGAAGGTGTTTCAGCGTCCGGGTAGCTTTGGTAGTACCTTTCCTGAGTATGCTGATCTCTCCATGTTCACCAATCTGAAGGTGTTTCAGCGTCCGGGTAACTTTGGTCGTACCTTTCCTTG
>JAVTVY010017389.1:0-62893 GCA_036873755.1 Hanleya hanleyi | reverse complement strand
TAGACGGAGGTCCAGGAACGCAACGTGAAATCTCCCGAATTAAAATTGCCATATGAGGAACCCACGACTCATGTGATTTCCAATAGGTCTTGCCATGGTTCCCGACGAAATTTCAATCGGCCTTCCTTCTGTAGTCGGGTTGCCACCCTCATCATTCTTCAGGAGTTACACGTAATGGGAGTCAGGATGGCCCCTTCCAGCGGGACATTCAACATGGCGGCTCTCAAGGTTGTAGAGATGGACGGTGCGATTTTTTCCGTTTTTCTGGTAAATTTAATGCCGCCATTTTATGCCATTACCACACAATGATCAAGTTGTTGTTGTTGCACATAAAATGACTGGGAGGTCATGCACGCACTGACTGCGGAAGACAACAGCACAATCGACCAGCCTGGTTGTTTAAATTTTTTTCTTCCAAATTTTGTAGATAAATTCTATTTCCTTGAGGGGAGGGGGTGTTGGGCTATTTATTTTGGCATGAATTTCTTGTGCATTTATAAAATATTTGCCAGCATTATTGTAATGAAGCATCAAATCATAGTTTATTGTTTGTCAAACCACATGTGTCTCTGTCCCAATTCCCATATCAAAGATTCATCCCCCAGCAGCATACATGTCAATTAACATTTCAATACACTAAATTAAAAATTATTCTTGAATCTATCAAATTACCTTGACTCGGGATACCATTCTCAGCTTTACAGTCCATTTAAAATGAACGAGTGGAAACAGCTGAATAATGGTTTGATTTTGCAGAAGTACCAATTTGATCTACCTGCATGAGTCTGTAAACTTATTTAATAAAGCTGATAAATAATACCCATATACTTTTTATGCTAATTTTTGTTTGACCTTCTCATTGTAAACCTTCTCTTTTCATTTATCTCAACAGTTGACATCCACATTGTGTGCTGTGACACATGTATGCCACAAACCCCCTTTGAAGTATAATGCAGTTTGAAGTCCAGCTGGTATATATCCTACTACATGTATTATTACTGATGTATAATGGCAGACCATTAGTATTTTACAAAATATTCAAGTCTGCACATACACCATCAGATATCTTTTGATAAAAAATAATGTGCTTGTTAAAATCTGGGATTCTGAAAACTTATTCTGAATTGTAGTTCAAACAACTACATTCAACATGTAGGCCAACATTATTGAGATTTTTGACTGATAGCATGGACAGAGTTTACTGATATAAACAATCCTGTTCTAGATTATAATATCCTGGATTCTTATCATGCTCATGCCACTAACTTTAACATAATTGAACTCCAATTCAACCAGTTGTCAAGATCCATCATCGTTCTTCAGGGTTCATATTACTGATCACTCTTGTATAGATTAGATTAAGTTCTCATGGTATTCATTTCATACTTTTCGAATTCTTGTAACATGGTCTGGTCTCAATACTATTAAGAACACGTATGTTGTATGAAAGTTGAGAACTGGTATAACGGATTACATCTTGTTGTGTATGATGAAAGAATGAAATATAATGAAGGCCATAAAAATTGTCAATGAACTGAGTTTTTATATTAAATGTATACAATTGATTCCAACCTGTAGGTCATGGATTCAGCACTTCGGATATAAAACGCAACAGGACTGTTGCACAAAGGATGTACTGGATGAACTGGAAGTACCAATACAGAATATCGATTGGTTTAGCTGTGTCAGAACGGTGTGGAGTGACAGAGGTGGTAAAAATCGGAGCCAGAGATTGACCACATAGTATTGTGCAAATCATCTCCCCTCATCATATATCAGCTGATTCCTCAAGAAATAAACATTACGCATGTAATGACCACCTATAGGGTGATACATGTGTCAATCGGTCAGACATTTCTAAGGATGCCGAGTTTTAACTTAAAACAACAATGCCGGACTTCATTCCTTCATTCAGAATAATTGGATCTAACTTTTACAAAGCATGCAGCCTCCAGTAGCTCCTGGATCTAGAACACATAAATGAAGGGACCTAGTTTATCGATGCTATGGCAACAATATCATGTAGAATGGGATTGTGTGGATAATATCAGATCCATGGAAGTTGAAGTCCTGCAGCATGCTCCACAAATATCATCAAAGGTTATAAAATATCTGCCGGCCAGTTTTGAGTGGTAGCAGCTCCAGCTGGGAATATTTAAATAGATAAGATTATCCAAGTTTAGGCAAGAAGCTGTATGTTTCTGGTCTGCGCCAGTGTAGATCTATACTTTTTTTTGCAAAATTATTTCCCTTGACTTGAATGTGTCTAAAATGATTTAGGTACTAGAAACAAAGACTTCGTTTCCTGAGTAGAGGTAAAAGACGAACATATTTTAATTATTTTATTCAATTCTTAATTCCACTTCTGGTATATGTACATGTATATAATACATACAGAATGAATCGCATACAGAATAACACAA
Source organism: Hanleya hanleyi (assembly GCA_036873755.1). Taxonomy (NCBI): domain Eukaryota; kingdom Metazoa; phylum Mollusca; class Polyplacophora; order Lepidopleurida; family Hanleyidae; genus Hanleya; species Hanleya hanleyi. Next base: position 60,470 of record JAVTVY010017389.1, on the reverse strand, counting down.
AGAATGGGTGCATGTATGTCATGCATTAATTACATTAATTCTTAACCAAAGATCAATACATACAAGACCATGTTTTCAGGTAAGTGTACCTTTCTATGTTAACAGAATACAATCAGTTATGGGTGGAATTACAACAATATCATGGTGTTATGGATTGTTATAGTTGGTTGAATTTTAACTGCTAGAGATATTTTCTAATTTGAGGGCAATGTGCAATCATACTAAATTTATTTTCATAACTTCATTTATTTTCACACTAAGCAACATAATGGAGATTAGCAAGTAGAGTTTTACAACATAATATAATAGGCATCTCCTTCAGTTTAGTGTAGACTATTATACTCTTAAATATCAGTTACCAGGATTCAGTCATAATATTACCTGTAATACATTGATGCTGACAAGGAAGAAACATAATTATTTGATAGTGTTATTAATTGTGTGTTGTTTATGATTAACACGATGAACTTTTTATTTGCTGGAATCCAGCCAATTGTTCCATATGGGCAATATTCTCATCAGCCATCCCCATTCAATATGAATGTCATTAATACAGTATGGTGAAGGTGACCTGTAACACCAGTATACAAAATTAAACCAAGCGCATTGAATCCTCATCACATGATGATGAGACAGATCAGAACGAAGTGTCGGTACAAACATGTGGGTTTTGTAGAGGATTCTGTCATTGATGATGCTATATATACACATACAAAATATGAAGTGTTGATGTGTAGGGCCTATAGCACAAAATCACAAGCAAGTTGGTACAAGGCACACAGGGTCTCATTTCTGCCGCCAACTTGTTGATTTGGGTGGGGCGGTCCTCTCAGAGGGAGGTCGGGGTGGTAAGGCGGTCTAGTGTCACAAGCAGTATTCCATGTTGTCCATCCATATACTCATGCCCCAATATTTCAAGCACGTAAAATAAAAAAAAATCATTTGCGGTGAATGTGACTAGACGCTTGTAATTCCACATCCCTGGCTGCACATGCTAGTGGAGAACCCTCAATCCCAGGTTAATTAGATTAGTGAAGTTAACGTCCAACAAATGCAAAATTGAGCTTGGCATCCGGTCCTAGGTTATTCAGTGATGTACTCCCCTACTCTATTGGCTCGACGGATCCTATTGCCTCGACAGAGGTCTTTGTGCTCATCCAGCGCTTGCTTTCAAACTACAGCAGCTCCATTTTTTCATATCCTCTCGATATTGAACAAAATATTTGAACCCAGGTCTACCATACTGAGGGTAATATTTTCGTATACCTGCCATCCGTGAAAAACACCATTTACCATTAAGACGGTCTTCCGGTCAGAAAAATTAAACCGGAAAAATAACAAAAAAAGACTACACGCACTCATGCCTATTGGCACTCCTACCTATACATTTCAGGTATAGTGCCCCGTCAATATAGCAACCGTGTATCCAGGATAAAAAAAATAAAACAATAAAAAGTAAATTCCGCACGTACATACGCGGATATTATAAACCGGGCTAATACAATTATATGACTACAGTCCCCATTATTAGTAACAAGTTGAAAAAATAAACCCGGCTCACACATATGTCCAATGTATTCCGGGCTGCGTGAAATGCAAGCCGAAGTATTTTGATATAAAATGTCCACGCATACATAGACCGCAGACATTCTAACTAGAGTTTTGCGTAGAAAAACATGGATTCTAATTTTGCTCCATTCGTGAAGTAAGAGTAAGCACAAAAATACGCTTTCATTGGATCGAAATTTGTGGGCACATGACGTTGATTGGACGAATTCCACGTGCAGTCTGGAAACCTAAAAATAACAGAAATCTCCTCTATAGGCTATATAAACCCCGGTTTCGCGCGTCTGCTAGTTACAAATCGCATACTTTCCAAAAGCCAAGAAGCAATACATGAAGCGATAAGAGATGAAAAAGAAACAGTCGGCGAAGGGTGAAACAAGAAGGAGGCACGGCGGATATGGAAAAAGCAGAAACCAAAGCAGGCAGCAAGAATGTCCACAGGCATGTCACGAAGACTCATCTACACCACGAACTTGCGCCTGCCTGGGAGAGAATTTTGTTTCCGACGCCGGGATGCCGACCCTACCCACAGGGCGAAATCCGGGAAATTAATGCACCTGGAACGCCCGTAGCCCCAAGGCCGGGACCGACAAGAGGGTGACTAATGCCTCCTGTCCACTTCCAAGTTCGGTCCAGAGGAATGTAATTTATACCACACAAAGATCGGTACCCCTTTCCAGTTACATTTATCCGTGGCGATGATCAAGCTTTTAAATTCCCATATCGTTCGAAAGAGAACGTCTATGTGCAAAAAAAAACACTAACCCCTAACCCCCAAGATGACAGTTGAACAAGTAAACAGGGAAAATCAAAAGCAAAAAAGACACGCATTTATGCCAGGACCCTGTTGGCCTGGAACGTCCACCTACACACCTCAGGTTAGTGCCCCGTCTATATACAACCGTATATACGGGGTAAATGAAAGAAAAACGTTCATACATGCGCGGATATTATAAGCCGGGCAAATAAAATTACACGACTACAGACGCTTCATCAGCACTTGGTTGAAAGAAAAAATCAAACCGATTCACACATATGTTCAATGTATACCCGGATGCGTGAGTATCCATATAAAATGGTCCACATAAACGTAGGCCACAATCCTTCTTCTTCGAATTTTGTGCAAAAAAAAACAATGATTCCAATTTCAGCACATTCGTCGAGCTCGAACGTGAGAGTAAGCACAATAATACGCCTTCATTGGATCATTAAATGGCGCGTGCTTCTTATTCAAACATTCAGAACGTAGGCGCGCACTTTACGCAACCAATAAAAGCGTATTTTGTGCTTACTCTCACGTTCGCGCTCGATGAATGTGCTGAAATTTGAATGCCCTTCTCATATCGCCTGCTCGATTGAGACCATCTTTATGCCCCCATAAAGATGGCCTCAATCGAGCAGGCGATATGAATCTAATCATGGAGGCCATGAGAGTTAACCGCCGACTGAAAGAGAATGGTACGTGTTGTTGACCGTCCTCGAGTATGTCAGCTATATTGATGGCCATGAATCCGGATTGGAAAACAACGCTGCCTGGGATGACGTCATTAAGATGTTCACGCTGGACGTGGTGGATGTTTTACCGCTAGAAACTGTACGAGAAACCATCTGGGTGGCTTATTGGCAATTTCCAGGTAATCTTCGACAAGCCCGAGACGCCGAGCACCAACATCGTCGCATTTGCAATGACACCTTTTTCGCAGGTGGACACGCATTTAAAAAAATCCAGGTAGTCCCTTTTCAGGGTCGCAAGTCTCTCGAAAGAGAACCTTCTTTCAACAGACACAAACCTGTACTTGTGATATGTTGTTGTTGTCCATTGTCGTTGTATGTATGGTTGTTATCGAAAAATATTTTAAAAAAGAAGTTTGCGCATATTTTAATCAGGTGGTTTTCACCCACCTGCCTTAACCGTAACCAAAACATAATAAGAAAGAAACCTGCAATTACAGATGACGAATGAGGTGCAACGGATAATATTGGACAGATAAAATAGGGCAGACCTGTCCGTGTACTACCAGCCGCCGACAAAACATAGAGCTGCGTGAATCAACCAATACCATTATTGACGCCACAATACAAATCAGAAGATACCAAGAGCGGGTGATTTATCTCACGGAGAGAATAAAAATACAGGACCAGGTCCAATGCTGTGCATGCAAGTGTGGAATAGCGATATATGCCCATTTCCCGAGCGGTCATCTTTGCCTGTGCTTGGACTGTCTAGCAAAGCTGCTATGCATTGCCGTACCAGCGAGCCCTGCCAGCATCTAGTAGTGAGATGTGCACTATGCCGGCGCAACGGACAGGCGATAAGCCTGATCTATAGAAATGAAACTATCAGGTTTGATTCCAAAGGCCACCCAAATCTCCCGAAAGAGAGGCTATCAAGAGCACAATAACTAACACCAGGTCCCGCATAATAGAATAAGGGTAAAAAACAACCACGACCATCCGTTAAGATGAACTATTACGGAATATTATACAATAGCAAATCATCCCTGGGGCATTATGGAATAATGTCTAGAATAGAGTATATTCAACTGCATAAATATTTTGATGCTGCTTTCCGGGATACCCTCAGGCACACGGAGGCGAAACACCGACTGAACATCGAGCTACTGCGTATTCTGTAAGGCCTCATCCCAGACGGTCCTGGGTATGATTCGTCTGATTAGGTGTCGCGCATCCCACAAATTCGAAGATGCTGATTTTCAGACTTTTCCATGTAAGCTCTTTCGTACACTTCGTCTAAATAGTATGTTTTCTCAGTTGTTAAGGCTTCCGACACAACTGGGGCAACTGTCTGCAGTTTACGCCATACTGTTAGGTGCAAGATCCCGACAATGCTCAATGGATGCCACACTGTCAGGACCGGGTGTACTTTAACGGCTGACCACTGCACATTGTGTTTAGCTGAGAAAGATAGAGTCGTGGAAGCATATACGATCCTCTGCTCTACCTGCATTCGCAATGAATCGTTCGGCTTCTCGAAGAGAGAACTAAGCTGGATCCAGGCGGTGGGAGACAGTTCAATGTGCCTACGGGTCTCTTCCCTTTGAGGGCTGTATCAAATTTGACGCGTTGATTGGCACCGATGGTCAAGATTGCATTCGGTGATAGTTCTCAGCGCCGATTAGCGGTATTAATTGCCAGGTCGATAATGGTAGAATAAGGGCCATTCTGCGTAGATGGTATGTCTGAAGGCTGGTACACGAAGGGGGCGGGGTTGATCTCATGTCCGGTTTTTGGTTCGTGGAAATCAGCTCCCACTTGGATGGCTAATGGTTCAATGCTGATTGCAGCATCGATAACGGTGTTATAGTCAGTTTGCGGCTATCGGTGGCAGTGTCAGGTCTGGTAAGTGATGATGATGATGATGTAATATCACGAACAGCAGCATTGGTAGCGGCAGTATACTCAGGGTTGTTATTTTTGATGTACACTGAAAAATGAATTTGATTTGAAAAATCACGGATAACGTTATGAAAAATTACCGGGCGCAGTGGAAATTTACCCGTTGTCGTGCCATGGCCTGGGAAATACCCGGATGACGTCATAAAAAATTACCAGCCGCGGTGGCAAATTACCCGTCACCGGGCCATGGCCTGGAAAAAAACGGATGACGACCTGAAGAATTACCCAGCGCAGTGAACAATTGCCTGGCGCCATGCCACCTGGAAAAAAATCCGTATGACGTCATGTAAAATTACCCGGAGCAGTGGACAATTACCCGGCACCGTGCCATGGCCTGGAAAAAACCCGGATGACATCATGGATGGTTATCCAGCGCAGTGGCAACTTACCCGGGGCAGTGTCAATACCTGCAAAAAATCGGATAACACCATGGAAAATTACCCGGCGCAGTGGCCAATTAACCCACACAGTGCCATTGCCTGAAAAAACTTGGGTGACCTGGTCATGGAAAATTACCCGACGAAGCGGTATATTACCCGGCGCAGTGCCATATGCTGGGAAAATCCGGATGATGTCATGGAAAATTATGTCATTGAAAATTACCCGGCGCAGTGCCATGAGATTTTCTATAAAAAGGAGACAATCCGTTTTAACTTTTTTTCAAGTGTTTCTATGTCGCACATGATTACGAAGTCTGCATCTTTTACGACACGCCACACAGATTTAGTCGGCGCAGTTCTTAGTGTTGATATACGCGCCCGAGAAGTGGACTTTATTGTACAGTCTGCTGAGCGGTCGTGGCGATCGTTTGTGCCGTACCTTGGTGTAACAAGCGGGGTCATCGATTACGTGACCGAACCTCACCCGTACGACCTAAGAAAACAGATCCATGAGTGCATTGATACTTGGTGCCGAGGTGAAGATAACGGTACCTGTATACAGCGACTCAAGGGGACATTACTTCGTGCTCAGCGCTTCGACTTGGTATAACATTACTGATCATGCGACCCGAAAGGTCCCGCGAACCACTGGCCTGGAATCCAAACCCCACTGGGTAAGAGGAAACCAACGTTACCACAGATCGTGAAGACCCACCCATAGAAGTATTACCAATACATGAAGCTGTGAGTACGATGTCCCAACGTCAATGGCCTACCGTCCGGCACTGTTTTCACCGCCACCACCCTGTATTGGAAATGTACAATTTAAGGTTAGATGATAACAACGGCCAACCCCACTATATCCATGCCATTTTAAGGACCAGGCCACACACTTCAAGTTAAATCTTACATACGGCTATTTATTACGGAATAAGGAGACAGACCAGCTCTGGTACTTTTACTCCAGTCAAAATACCCTCGTGTACGACCAGCCTTTCACCATTACGTCCATGAACACGGCACTGGTCCAAATAGAGACATTGGTTGCCTTGAAATGGGCCCAACAACAACGCCCAACCTCAAATGGCAGGTGATCGACCACCCCATCGGATCGCCATGGTTATTACACAGGAAAGGTATGGATGGGTTAGTGAGTGGGCACAATGGCCCCTACACCAATCGGAAATGCCAGTTCCGCTGTCTGGTTATTCATCTAAATCAGCCAAACCCCACAGGTTGGATCGAATTGTCAGCCACTATTGAAAAGAATACTTACGTGAACAGAGCATGGGAAAACATCTCTTCTGCGCGGTCCCAGTATCACAGTTCGATGTAGTGGAAATTTGTTCCCGATTAATATTGCCGTGTACTATCTAATCCAACACGTGGATGACAGAAACAGAGATGACCCTCGACTAGTAGCCCGCGTCGAACATCGCTCCCGGGGAAGTACGACAGGACCATTAAAGTGAATTTGTACAAGACGGAGACTCTCGGCATCTCTCGTACATCACGGACATGAACAGGTAGGCCCAGTCTTACAGTTGTACTAAATGCCATCTTCAACGCGGATATTCTTTAACGGACGACGGCTGAATTATGAATGACGGACTAGACGCTTGTAATCGCGTGGTCAAAAACGACCTATACAGGCACGAGAAGATCTCCGACAATACCGGCAAGAGAAAGTTCTCTGGCGGAGTCTTCCACAACACACCCGTGCTATTTGAAAAGCTGGCCGATGACGGCATTGACGTCCCCACTTTACAAATGTATTTCCAGTATCGGGCAGTATCTGACTTTGAAACCCTACTACAACCCATGGAAATGGCATCGGCCAGAAACCAATGGACCCAGCAACACATTCCCATGAGTATGAGTATTCACACGAACGTGCCCGGCTACGACGCGGTTCACGCCTGTTTCGTCTCTACCACTGACCCACACGAACTGATTACCCGAATGATGGTCTATCCGGAAACTTCCAGGTAAGTCAGCGCCTCCACAATCTACCGTGATGGCTAAGCGGCAATTGATGACGTGTTCCAACGTCGGCCTCAGAGGACGACACCGAGGGCGAAACCGGAAACGAAACCGAGGACGGAACCGAGAACGAGGTACATAAACAACCCAAACCGCACATCCAGTAACTAAAACCACGTTTCCTGGAACATTTGAACCAATCACCCGTCCGCGGCTTCAATTTTGGGCGGTACGATTTGTATTTGACAAATAATCCCTGTATCCCTACACAGTCAAAGTCGGTAACATCAAACACGTCATCAAGAAGACAAACAGCAACGTGACCCTCTCCACGACTTCCCTCCGCTTTCTAAGCGTACGGAGTTACCTGGCGCCTAATTAGAGCTATGCCCAGTGAGTAAAAGCTTACGACTGCGCACAGTGCAAAGGCTGTTTTCGATATACCTACATGACACACATGGATCGTCTGGACGAGACGCAAATTCCACCACAAGAGACCTTATGCAACGATCTCGCATGAGAAACGTTATCCGACACCCTCTATACCGAACTCCAAATTATAGGTGTGGGTCCGCGAAGGAATGCAAACTCTTTGGACGTCATCCCTCTCCTGGAACTACCGAAACAAATGGTCGCCTTCTGTCAAGGTATGAGTGTCGATGTGTTAAAATATGTGCGCGCATTCCCGGCCTAACCCTGCAGTATCTGTTCCAGGATTTACCAGCCTTTTTTGCCCTCATCGAACAGAAAAACGCCGACATGTTTGACTGCTTAAAAAAAATATCATGGGCGAGCCCAGCATTATATTTCATGACCCGTATCTGAGGAGGAAAACTGTGTCAGGAAGTAATCGGATTCGACGCTAACGCTCTCTACCAAGCGTGTTTGGCTCAGCCCATGTCGGCGGGTCATTATACCTGGTGATTCGTTGAGAGTTCAAAGCTCAACGTTCCCGATTAATATTGCCGTGTACTGTCTAATCCAACACGTGGATGACAAAAACAGAGATGACCCTCGACTAGTAGCCCGCGTCCAGCATCGCTCCTGGGGAAGTACGACAGGACCATTACAGTGAATTTGTACAAGACGGAGACTGGCGGGCATCTCTCGTACATCACGGACATGAACAGGTAGACCCAGTCTTACAGTTGTACTAAATGCCATCTTCAACGCGGATATTCTTCAATGGACGACGGCTGAATTATGAATGACGGACTAGACGCTTGTAATCGCGTGGTCAAAAACGACTTATACAGGCACGAGAAGATCTCCGACAATACCGTCAAGCGGAAGTTCTCTGGCGGAGTGTTCCACAACACACCCGTGATATTTGAAAAGCTGCCCGATGAAGGCATTGACGTCCCCACTTTACAAATTTATTTCCAATATCGGGCAGTATCTGACTTTGAAACCCTACTACAACCCATGGAAATGGCATCGGCCAGAAACCAATGGACCCAGCGACACAGCGAGTATTCACACGAACGTGCCCGGCTTCGACGCGGCTCACGCCTGTTTCGTCTCTACCACTGACCCACACGAACTGATTACCCGAATGATGGTCTATCCGGAAACGACCAGTTAAGTCAGCGCCTCCACAATCTACCGTGATGGCTAAGCGGCAATTGATGACGTGTTCCAACGTCGGCCCCAGAGGACGACACCGAGGGCGAAACCGGAAACGAAACCGAGGACGGAACCGAGAACGAGGTACATAAACAACCCAAACCGCACACCCAGTAACTAAAACCACGTTTCTTGGAACATTTGAACCAATTACCCGTCCGCGGCTTCAATTTTGGGCGGTACGATTCGTATTTGATAAATAATCCCTGTATCCCTACACAGTCAAAGTCGGTAACATCAAACACGTCATCAAGAAGACAAACAACCACGTGACCCTCTCCACGACTTCCCTCCGCTTTCTAAGCGTACGGAGTTACCTGGCGCCTAATTAGAGCTATGCCCAGTGAGTAAAAGCTTACGACTGCGCACAGGCTGTTTTCGATATACCTACATGACCCACATGGATCGTCTGGATGGAGACGCAAATTCCACCACAAGAGACCTTATGCAACGATCTCGCATGAGAAATGTTATCCGACACCCTCTATACCGAGCTCCAAAGTATAGGTGTGGGTCCGCGAAGGAATGCAAACTCTTTGAACGTCATCCCTCTCCTGGAACTACCGAAACAAATGGTCGCCTTCTGTCAAGGTATGAGTGTCGATGTGTTAAAAAATGTGCGCGCATTTTCGGCCTAACCCTGCAGTATCTGTTCCAGGATTTACCAGCCTTTTTTGCCCTCATCGAACAGAAAAACGCCGACATGTTTGACTGCTTAAAAAAAATATCATGGGCGAGCCCAGCATTATATTTCATGACCCGTATCTGAGGAGGAAAACCATGTCAGGAAGTAATCGGATTCGACGCTAACGCTCTCTACCAAGCGTGTTTGGCTCAGCCCCTGTCGGCGGGTCATTATACCTGGTGATTCGTTGAGGGTCAGGAGTGATGACAAAAACAGAGATGACCCTCGACTAGTAGCCCGCGTCCAGCATCGCTCCCGGGAAAGTACGACAGGACCATTAAAGTGAATTTGTACAAGATGGAGACTGGCGGGCATCTCTCGTACATCACCGGCATGAACAGGTAGGCCCAGTCTCACAGTTGTACTAAATGCTATCTTCAACGCGGATATTCTTTAATGGACGACGGCTGAATTATGAATGACGGACTAGACGCTTGTAATCGCGTGGTCAAAAACGACTTATACAGGCACGAGAAGATCTCCGACAATACCGGCAAGCGGAAGTTCTCTGGCGGAGTGTTCCACAACACACCCGTGATATTTGAAAAGCTGCCCGATGAAGGCATTGACGTCCCCACTTTACAAATTTATTCCCAGTATCGGGCAGTATCTGACTTTGAAACCCTACTACAACCCATGGAAATGGCAACGGCCAGAAACCAATGGACCCAGCGACACAGCGAGTATTCACACGAATACTGCCTGGCTACGACGCGGCTCACGCCTGTTTCGTCTCTACCACTGACCCACACGAACTGATTACGCAAATGATGGTCTATCCGGAAACGGCCAGTTAAAGTCAGCGCCTCCACAATCTACCGTGATGGCTAAGCGGCAATTGATGACGTGTCCCAACGTCGGCCCCAGAGGACGACACCGAGGACGAAACCGGAAACGAAACCGAGGACGGAACCGAGAACGATGTACATAAACAACCCAAACCGCACACCCAGTAACTAAAACCACGTTTCCCGGAACATTTGAACCGATTACCCGTCCGCGGCTTCAATTTTGGGCGGTACGATTTGTATTTGATAAATAATCCCTGTATCCCTACACAGTCAAAGTCGGTAACATCAACCACGTCATCAAGAAGACAAACAACCACGTGATCCTCTCCACGACTTCCCTCCGCTTTCTAAGCGTACGGAGTTACCTGGCGCCTAATTAAAGCTATGCCCAGTGAGTAAAAGCTTACGACTGCGCACAGTGCAAAGGCTGTTTTCGATATATCTACATGACCCACATGGATCGTCTGGACGAGACGCAAATTCCACCACAAGAGACCTTATGTAACGATCTCGCATGAGAAACGTTATCCGACACCCTCTATACCGAACTCCAAAGTATAGGTGTGGGTCCGCGAAGGAATGCAAACTCTTTGAACGTCATCCCTCTCCTGGAACTACCGAAACAAATGGCCGCCTTCTGTCAAGGTATGAGTGTCGATGTGTTAAAAAATGTGCGCGCATTTCCGGCCTAACCCTGCAGTATCTGTTCCAGGATTTACGAGCCTTTTTGCCCTCATCGAACAGAAAACCGCCGACATGTTTGACTGCTTAAAAAAAATATCATGGGCGAGCCCAGCATTATATTTCATGACCCGTATCTGAGGAGGAAAACTTTGTCAGGAAGTAATCGGATTCGACGCTAACGCTCTGTACCAAGCGTGTTTGGTTCAGCCCATGTCGGCGGGTCATTATACTTGGTGATTCGTTGAGGGTCAGGAGTTCAAAGCTCAACGTTCTACAAAATATCTGACAAATTCTGTCTGGACAGTGAAGTTCAGCGAAGAGTCGTCAACATCCGCAACCAAGTCAACCACAGAGGAAAACGAATTGGATATCGGTACGGTCACCAGTGTTCGCTTACAGGAGGGCGCTATAACGATCGCCGTGGACTGAACCCGGTCGCCTTACGTCAGAAAGTGGACCAGAACCGCGACTGTATTCAGGGGTTGGGCTACGCCTATGTACAAATTTGGGAGTATGCCGAGAAACATTATGTACTCACACAACCACGACGTATGTTAATCGGCGGTATATATAGCAACAAGATCTTATTGGGCACTCCTTTGTCACGCTGGTACCGTCATTCATAATTCAGCCGTCGTCCATTAGAGAATATCCCCGTCCATAATCCAAAGACCTATTCCATATTCCATATAACAGTATTAGCACCAAATTCTAAAAGACAATCATAGTATACATAAACACAGGCTTGTTTCCTGCAAGAGAGAAGCAGTCAACAGTTTGCAATGATGCCGGCAAGACATCATGATGTTCCAAAAATATCAAATCTGTATCGCTGATCAGTATGTCTTGCCGGCATCATTGAAAATTGTTGACCGCTTCTCTCTTGCAGGAAACAAGCCTATGTTTATGTATACTTTTGTCTTTTTGAATTTGGTGCTAATACTGTTATATGGAAATGGAATAGGTCTTTGGATTATGGACGCGGATATTCTCTAATGGACGACGGCTGGATTATGAATGACGGACTAGACGCTTGTAATTCATAATATTCGTTGTAAAGTCGCCATCTAAAGAATGATGTATCTCAGTCACGCTTTGATTGTGACTGTTCATATGAGTACCACGAGGATCTTGAAGTACATGGGTTCATACGGCCCCTAGCCCGGGGTTAAGCGGAATTAGATACAAGTTACGAAACGTAACGCCATAGATCTTGCACGCTACGCCCGTATTTTGCTATCAGCATGCGATATGTATCGCAAAATTTGAGAAACTTTGAGTGGAGGCGCTTGGTGGTGTAGCCCTGTTTTATAAGTTTCTGCAACAATGTTTTGTGACGTTGATTAAAATCGTCACATTTAACACAGGATCTAGCAAATGCTACTAGGCGTGATATGTATACGCCATATGCAGGTCCCACTGGAATATTACTGTCCAGACAGGGATAGTTTACGATGTCGAAATTGTAATCATCTCTTTTGTCATACAGTCGACGAGAGAGAAGGCCCGCTTCATTGTTATAGAGATATAGGTCTAAATACGTACATATTTATAGGTATAAATTCGTCTAAATTTAGATGAGTCACGGATTGGAAGTCACCAAAATCTATCAAGTGATGCAATTCACCCTGAGGCTTGTTTCAGGGGTTTAGCAGATGCCGTGACCACGGCCCATCGTCAAGGAGATGCCGACCCCAGCAATGCTATCATCGGGAAAATCAAGAATTTGCTTGGCAAAAGTGGCTATGGAAAAATGGTGACCAACCAGGACAGATACGTCGACATCCAGATTTGCACCGCCAAGCAAGCCCACAAACGCTTATATTCAACCCTGTACCGGGCCTTGAAGATAACTGACGAGATCACCGCTCAGATCACCTCGTTCTAAAAGACAATCACGTACAAACTGTCCCTGCAGTTCGGGTGCATGTTGCACCAACTGGCTAAACTGAGTATGCTGAAATACCTGTATGATTTCATGGGTATGTTCTTCCACCCCGCAGGCTGGCAGTTGATGGAGATGGATACCGATTCCGCGTACATGGCCGTCGTTAATAAATATTAGATCCTTGTTCAAAGCGGAACTGCGAGAACGGTTAAGAAACCGAACGACATCGGTGGTTGCCGAGAATAGGCAATTACGACTATGATAAAAGGACACCAGGGCTCTTCAAACTCGAGCGGGCGGGTGAGGCCATGATCGATCTCTGCTCAAAAACCTACTATTGCGACGGTGAGTGCCACAACAAGAAGAAGTTCAGCTGGAATGGGGTCAGCCGTCGAGATAATAGCATCCCCAAAGCCCTGTACCTCGATGTCCTCCAGAGCCAGGCCAGTGACAAGAAGGGTTTTCGGGTCGTCCAGAACTAGGTACACACCTACTCGATTCACCTTCTTCTATTCCAAGCGCAAAGTTCTCTCAGATGGTATCACCCCGACGTATCTGGATAGTTAGAGTGATGGGTACGGTACCCATATAAATGCTAAAGTCAAGGCGAACATCACAGTTATGCCACTGGACCTCTGTAGTGGATGTTAAAATAAAGGGGAAATAAATGTTGCATATATATATTGAGTTCTCCGTTATAAGTCTTTTTCTACAGAGATGCGATTTGGTTATTTTTGTATACCGTAGTTAACCCATTCACGGATATGCAAGGAATGGCACACTCTCTCGCTGACCCCTGCTGATCACCAGGAGCAGTGGTCGACACGAGAGTCCTGTACACCGGTTACATGTACTGCACATCAGAAAGAAATGAGGAAGGGGCGGGAAAATCTCTTCCTAAGTATATAAATGAGTCATCAGTTTTTCTTTGCAATTCTATGGATCTGAACCCATTCGTTCATTGAATTCGGTTCATTCGTAATTGCTTGTGGGGCATAATCATATTCATACAAAGTAACATCAAGCCGCGAACAAATCACCTGAAACTCACAAATGACGTCAAAGCCGACATGAGAGTCGCTCTTTATTAAAGGTGCTGGTACGATAAGGCGGGATTTTGGCCTATACGTGGTGCGGTTGAAATCGAAAAAAGAAAATGTCCTAAAAATATTTAGGTTTCAATGTAACGGCAAGAGAAAATATAAGTACGCAATATCTGAAAATTTTAGTGCGATTGCGTTATGATTATATTTATCACATGAAACTGAAATCCACAGCTTGTGCTATTTCGTGAAAAGGGTATAAATCGAATCCTTCAGAAAGTCAGTAGAGAGTCAGGAAAGCTCCTCTGTGTATAAGCCATCGGTCGTGGGTTTTTTTCAGGGGGATTCCCAGAAAAATAGCTCGGCGCAGAGCTGATATCATGATCTATAAACAGAACAGGGGTTTCTCAAGCAAAATCCCCGAAAAAAATTATCCCGACACAGAGCGATGACCTACAACAAGCATGACCTTTGGCGAGGATCCTTATCGATTATGATGGGCTGTAAGTTAATGATGGATGTCCGATAATATAACAATAACATGATTTTATAAAGCGTTATACTTTTTCTATTAGCCCTCCGAACGAGATCCGTGGTTGCCGAGAACGAACAATTACGACTATGATAAAAGGACGCTGGGGCTGTTCAAGCTCGAGTGGACGGGTGAGGCCATGATCGACTTCTGCTCAAAAACCTACCATTGCGACGGTGAGGACCATAACACAAACAAGAAGTTCAGCTGGAATCGTTATCACGGATCGAGAATATTACCGGGCTGAAATGGAAGTAATGTTGAGTGAAAATGAAACGTATGAAACCATTAGTCACAATACAGATAATATCACTTCAAGGAAGATTGATAATCGCATACAAACAAATGGTAAGGCTCTGACTAAATCCGAAAAAGACTATCTAACGAAATTTGAGTGTAAAACTAGTCAGTTATTTGGTCTACCAAAAATAAATACATAAATCTGGGGAGATTATATCGGCTATCAAAGAGCAAAATTCTGAGTATATATGTTTGAACCATCCTACAGACTTAAAGTTTAGACCCATTGTGGCAGGACCGGTCTGTCCTATTAATCGCTTAAGTCAACTCATTGATATCCTTTTGAAACCTTTCATTTAGTTTGTGCCATCATATGTAAGAGATAATACTGACTTCCTCAATCATCTTCCTGATACAGTTCAAGACGGGGAAATCTTTTGCACGCTAGATGTTGCTAATCTATATAGTACTATAACGCATAAACTTGGACTGGAAGCCGTCAAATTTTGGTTAGATAATCACCCCGAAAAGATCAGTGAACGTTTCACTGGAGAATTTATCATTACCGCTATCCAGCTAGTTCTGGAAAATAATTCTTTTGAATTCGGGGACCAGAATTACCATCAAAACATTTGAACGGCTATAAGACCAAATTTGCCCCGACATACGCGACATATGTTTTAGGATATCTAGAAAACAAACTTTACAGGAATATCGGTGAGTCACATGGATGAAATCTCCAAACATATGTTCAGGACTCTATTAAACGGTACCTAGATGATTGTTTCATTATCTGGGATACCAAGAAAGCATATGTTATGGTTCTATATGGTTCAATCCAGATATCAATTTCATAATCAAAACGGCGCATGACCAAATCCCTTTCCTTGATGTTCTTATTACCCGTAAGGATAACGCCTTTATAACGTACCTATATTATAAACCTACTGATACAAACAGTATCTAGATTATAGGTTTTGTCATCCTCGCCACACAAAAAATCAAGTGCCATTCACACTGACAAGGAGAATTTGCACAATTGTAACGGATACGGAGTTGCAACTAACTAGGTTAGCCGAGCTGAAAGTGTCTTTAATGAGGAGAAATTATCCCCCTAGAGTTATAGATATTGAAATTGAGAAGGCCGTTAAAATCGACGTGCAAACTCTCAGAACGGTCAGGCCAAATAACGATGCAGATACGCTATCTTTTGTATGCACTCATAATCCTAACAACTTCAACTTCTTCCCAGTAATTTTCAATAATCGACCAATGCGAATCTAGTGATCACCTCAAACAAACGTTCAATCAAAGTACAATTATAAACGGTAAACGACAGGCCCCAAACCTCAAGAAAATTCTAACCAGGGCAAAATTTCTCCCACTGTCGGTTCCCAATTACACAAGTCCTAAATGTGGAAATGCACGATGTAAATGCTGTAGAAACAAAATAATCATAGGTAATTCTTTCACATTTAATGTAACCAGCTACACCTTTAGAATCAACTGCGGAACTGCGATTCCAGAAATCTGGTCTATGTACTTGTCTGCTGGGATTGCAAGAAGTATTATATTAGGCAAACAGGGGACACTGTGAGGAACAGAACCCGAGTACATCGACAGCAGATTAATACACCCAGGCTTGATATTAGGTTCAGAATTTTCCCATTCTTCAAGTTATCCAAGGATAATAATAAACTTAGGGAAATTAAAGAAATACACTGCATAACTAAATTCCGCCCTGAACTCAACAAACTTTAATACCCCCCCCCCCCCACTTACACATAATTCAGTAATCATTTATTCTGAAGGCGATTAGTCATGTATTGTCTGCACTAAAGGAAATCGCTATAGTTAGCAAATCGATTTATTTCTTCCAGTTTGTATACAATTTATGACAAGTATTAAGCATGTGCAGACCAGAGTTAGATCTCATGCAGGCCAATCATTGTGAATTATAAAAGCTGTTATATTTAATTTATTATCATTGTAATTATGTACCCATGTATTAGTGCCGTTTTGTTTGTAATCTTGTGCATGTGTATAATATCACCAAGACCACTGTAACTAATTGTGAAAAACATACATGCACATCAATAAAACCGCAATCGAATTGATTTCAATAAACGATGCTTTGAAGAACTGCTGCAATGAATGGTACACACTCTCGCTGACCCCTCATATTTATAACCAAGTTTCGTGAACTGGTCCAAGTAAAAGCCCTTGACCTCAAAACTTTGCATATGACGCCTGTGACGCCACGGTTACTTTCGGTCACGCGACAGGAGACGGAAGTGACGTCAGAGGTCATGTAATTTTTAGGTCGAGGGCCGCGAATTTACGCATTTTCTACTACTTACCGTACATGTATCGCGTTGGTGTTATTGTAGACTTAGAGAGAAAACGCTATCAGAAAATTAATTTAAGTTTTTATATACTTTTATACAAAAATGCCAAAAGTAATTTGAGTACTTCAATAAAAGTTTCAATGAGAAAATGGGATAGATCCTACGGCAGGCTAACTCTCTTAAGGATGTCCGCTGGTGGTTTTTGGCTTTGGCAGCCATTTTGCTTGTTTTTCGTATTGTATTATCTCCCTTTCCTAGGTTAAGATATAGGGATTTCCTTTAAAATCCTTCTAGCCGAGAATTTTGCACGCCAACATCCATCCAATTTGATAAATTTTGATAGACAATGTGATTATCTACAAACAGTGAAAAAGTTAAATACTATTTATATGATTTTTTCTTGAATATGCTTCAAAACTAGGGCTATTCCCTATTATTTCTGGGTTATCAAATTGAGCATGGGGCAGTCCACTTGACGTTGCCTACAGCTAAAAAATGCACACCAACCTATATTTTTTTCTTTGTTTTTCCTCATATTACACAATTATGAATATAACAACACACATTATTTAAAACGTTAATTACTTTGATTTACCACCAGCGGACATCCTTAAGATTACGAAGTGAAAGCTGAAGCGTCAGGAGGTGTGAATAACGGCGGTTTATCCTTGGGTGTGTCGAAACAAACTGGGGCGTATCATTTATAATATTGGCCGAATAATTCATAGTTTGTATGTGCAAATCCCCTCCACACCACTCCCCTCCCCTCCCCCAACCCACCCCACCCCACACACAGAAATATTGCAGGATCCACGTACCTGGTCAAGCTTAACGCACACCGAGCGGGTTGTGCTGGTCACCTGGAGCAGTGGTTGACACGAGAGTCCTGTACACCGGTTACATGTACTGCACATAGGCAATGAATGAGGAAGGGGCGAAAAAATCTCTTCCTAAGTATATAAATGGGTCATCAGTTTTTCTTTGCAATTCTATGGATCTGTACCATTCGTTCATTGAATTTGGTTCATTCGTAATTGCTTGTGGGGCATAATCATATTCATACAATGTAATACCAAGCCGCGAACAAATAACCTGAAACTCACAAATGACGTCAAAGCCGACATGAGAGTCGCACTTTATTAAATTTAGCTGGATCTCCATTCAAGAATATATGAGATTTCTCAACGACTATATACAATTTGGAAAGTCTTTTTGAGCAATCTTCAGTTCGTTTTAGTGATACCTTTATAAGACTGATTCATCTGTGAAACCCGGGGACTTCGTATATATTCATCCCAGGCCTCTGGTCCACTCCCCACCACATTCATATGCTGTTTCTTTTGATAGAAGGAAGTCAAGTAACACAAATTTTCAACAACTTCAATTCAAGTACTGATTTCTTAACCACATAATGCGCCCGGTGGGGCGTCTACCTTGTACGAAAGATTAAAGTGGTCGTTCAGTCTCTATTCGGTCTCTTATGCAGCTAAAACTTTTTTTTATGAAATGTAATAGAATATAGATTTGAATTATTGTATTGCTTGTAATGATGATGTTACATCGCACAGCATCAGCACATGCGACAAGGGGAGTGATGTTCTTGAAGAAAATGGCCGTAATAAAACTGCTTCCAATGGGAGAATCACATAGTGGTATGATTTACCTCGATCTTTCGTTGCTTATCTCAGCAACCACCTTATTAGACAAATCCTCCAGCCCACTAGAGCACATTCTCTAGCAAAACGTGGAAGTTTCCATCAGGGTGAATACGACTACATGCGGAAATTGTAAATATAACATTATGTAGAAGCCCGTTACTTCTCACAAACCAAACGTTACATAGACGATCTTCTTGCTTTGGATAATCCCCATACAACTGATACTTTGAAGGATATATCCACTTTCACTGGACAGTACTATTCATGGAAGGTCTGATTATGACGTATATCTTGTAAGATCATCTGTAAAATGTGGGGATTGCCGAAAATGTTTGGATTGCGATCAAAGACAAAACATTTTTTGTTTGCAGAAAATTGCTGAGACAAAGCTATCTCACCAAGCGCCTATATACTCATTCTCAAATTTGGTGATGAAAATCAGGCCCTCAGAGCAAAGTTAGATTGAGGTGCGCATGTTTGTTGGTGCTGTAATCTAGGCCTCCTTTTATCTGTGTTCTCAGTTGTAGTTCATGTTATTATGTTGTTATCTTGGATAAAGTACTCTGTGAACTGAGCCAGCTGTATTTTGTAAACAGGGTCAGTGACCTCATTATTCACCAGTTGTTTATCTTATTTCTGGCATGGACTGGCCCTGCCTGAAGTTTCTACTGAGTGCTGGAGTGATTAGACAAGTCCTGGAGTATCCCACGCAGATGTTGTTTACTTCATGAATGACCTAATTTTCCAGACATTTCTCCTTTGGGTATATATGTGCAGAGTTTTGGCACTCAGATGTTAGAATTCAGCCTGTGACTAGACAGTGACAAGACAGTGACATAAACTGTGTTTTCCAGCCTGTGAACTAAACTGTATGAAAAAGTGACATTCAGTAATATTAAGAGAGATTGTCTTTTAGTCATCTCAGTGAGTGAGGTCGTGAAACTGGTGGCGGATTTTTTGAACAACCTTGCTCTTGGTGAGGTCCGGTCAATCAGCAAGTACTGTAGGTTCAACTTTTTCTCGCTTAGCCCAATTAATAACGTACTGGTCCAGTGCAGTCAGGACTATCGTCTGGTCGGCCTTCAGATTGATTCTTCGCGGCTCTCTATATTTAGGTCCCTTCATCGGGAGTGTTCTTAAATCCTTATCACTCACTATATCGAGGTCAGAATATGTTTGTATGATGTATAGATAAAGTTCGACGAAGTTTCTTTTTCTACCATAACATCACCTTCATCATACAATAGGCTGGAAAAGTGATAACGTTTTATCCCTTTTGTATCACATGATGCAATGTACGTCCATGACAATTAAGCGCCAGGTGAGGATCATATTACTTTACCTCCTCCCTCATTTAAAACGACATCGCTTTAATTGCCAACGCGAGGTTGCACAGCCGGATGAGAAAGCCTTAATTTGATGTGTCGAGCTACACACCGGAACAATAACACATGTATCGCGATACTAAATCTCGGGATCACCTGTAATGTAGATGAATGGAAACACAAGTCATTACGTTATTCAAGGAGGGATAAAAGTCTATTAAACGCATTACAAGGGTGGTGGGAAAAGATGCTGGCGTACCGACAAGAAGCCAAATGTCTCCACAGGTATGTATACTGACTGCATAACATGGTGTTTCTTAGATTTCTTAGTGAACTCAAGACGATGTGTTCGTAACATCCGACGAATTCTACTGTTTATACTATTGGGGGGAGAGATCATCATCAGTGTGACGAAGAGTCTGATGAGAAACTTTGAGTAGTCAACATTATGTCGATCCACTAAATGAACCTGGTTCCTAGCATTCATCTTCTCTCTCCAAGAATACATTGTCCATATCGCCTTAAGAGGACCCGCAAGATCTATGCCAGACACCACCGTGACATGTTCAGCAGTCTCACATAACTCAATTCCCTCATTTTCCGGTACAACTTTAACAGATTCGCGTATGCCCTTGTGCATTACTTCCACAGTCTGCACCTTCTCGCGCACTTGAACAGTTTATAATTTATTCACTCCCTTACTTCACCTCTGCGTCATCTCAGCCGCTTACTGCTCCTCTTGTCAACAGTCTGGACCTTCTCACACCTCTCATACTTCCAGATCTCTCAATTCCCTTACTTCCAACCCATCTCTTCGAAACAAAAGCACAGATACAGTCATCCCAATTTTCTGCGCAATATCACAACGGCCACTCTCCATCTGTTCCACACGATTTTCACACACCATAGCAGGGTCATGTCCAACATGACATCTCTGACAGAATACGGCTTTGAAAAGACCACGAGCATAGGGTGCATTCCATACCTAAAAGCTGTGCGGCTAAAAACAGGCATGGGTTCGGGTGTTCGGCCTTAAATAGAATTAAAATCTTTAACAAAACCCCTGTAAAAGTATATATTTTCTGAATGGGCACTCTCATGCCATTATTTCTGGAGACAAGTCAGCTATTGAAATCCTCCTTAAACCTTCTTTAACTTTTCTGAAATACTCCATAAAATGTATGAAAATATGTCAAATTCGACCCACATCCCACAGAAAACGTACGAAATGATTTTGTTTTTTATGCATGTTATATTGTTTCTCGTCCAACGTACATTTTAAAACGGGGAGAAAAAACAGAGGGGTCGACCTACTCGTTTTTTTGTAAAATTTTCTCGCCGCAAAGGAATCATCATTTTCGCTCCCCGAAAAAGTGAGGATTTTGACCTGCCAGATATTCAATTCCGGACACGATTAAGGCCGTAGAGGCGCGTAGGTGCGATCAGCAAGCAATTCTTACATCCTCGTTTGGAGAAAGCAGGGTGATACCATAGATATCAGTCAGAGAAAGGGAAGAAGAATTACCATGATGTCAAACACAGGAGACATTCCTTATCATGAAATTAGGGAGGGGCCTCTTTGTGCGAAACCGTGGCAAGTGTGGAGTGCACCCATATTCAAAAGAATGGCACCGGAAACATGCCACTGCACACACGGGAGCAGCAATCATACGGCAAAGCGTCCAACTGATTCTTGTCCGCTAGCAAAAACACTTTTCGCACATCTCCCTTAAAATAGAATAATGGTGCTCTCAACCGTTCGATCCTCAACATTCTACCAAACTCACAAAACAATCCACTGCTTTATCATGGCTAACGAAAGGAGCTATTTACTGAATCTTCACTGTAAGTCGAGGGACAGGGAACAGGAATATTTCCACCGTAAACTCGATAATGGACAAAACAGCACACCGTTCAACTCGGTCAGCAGAGATTTAAAATAGAACCTCGCGAACCATTCATGGAAATTCAACCTCTGCCTCAACACCTCCAATTCTTTCAACCCCTGCTCAGACAACAACTTAACAAAAGTCTGTCGTATATACAGTGTAGTTCACCGAACGAGACTGATCTCTGATCGACAGTCCCACGGTTCTTGCTAAACAGTCACGGATAATCGGCATGAAATGTCATGAGTACAGATAGAACCACAGGAAAGACAGCAAACGTACATTGATCGGCCAAGACGCAAATGAATGTCACATGTACGATGAATAATAATAAGCACAAAGCCGGTACACGAATGAGACAGCACGTAATGGCTCCTCAACTCAAAATGTCGGCAAAACTAAAAAAATAACGTTCACAGCACACTAAATCCAGAGAATACAAGCACACAATTCCACATACATTTGGACGCCACATTCACCGAACGAAACTCAACATAAATTCACAAATATACTGAAAATCAGACGTAGAGATTCACAACAAGATTAAACAAAGATCTACAACCCTAACGGGGACCCCACCAGGTGAGAAAGTTAATCAACTATCGTCTGTTTCACGAAAAACCGCCCCATTATGCTGTGATCGCTGAACTATAGAAGACGGTCTTCTTAATCAACTATAGACTCATCCTATTCAATCTTGATCTATCCTAGCTGTTTCAACGCAACAACCAAGCAATTATTACTAAAAGTAATGGCATACATGACCTATTTGTGGGTTCCTGACGAGTTGACACTGCTGTACAGTTCATAACCACACTGTTCCAACTTTTACATGTCTAAGCGGAAATGTTTAGCTTTATTACCTCGACGAAAATCTAAGTCCTTTCTGTGTGGTAACTTGACGTCAGTCATCGCGAAGTGCAGCAGATAATATACACCGACATTTCTGATCGTTTGAAATAAATCAACACCGAAAATAGGCAACATTGTATGTGTATATTACTTTCTGTCGTTACACAAATTGTGACAAGTGCATTTATGACCATCCCGAATAACACAATAGTAAAGTTTTGTTTCTTTGTAAGGCAAAATTAAGTATTCAGTAAATGCAAAAAACATGTGGTAGTGAGGTATGCTATGAACAGAAAATAGCAGTCACTTTCGCCTCCTCTTCCTATATAACAAAGAAGATGATAACCAAATATTGCGAGAATGGGCCATTCCAAGTAAATTATCGACCCCCCCCACCTGTATTTTTGTTATATAAAACACCCCATGTACATACCCTACTCAAACTTTTTGCAGCTTATGATCCGAGCCCCTCCCCCTAAAACTGTATCTATATGGTTATATATAGGGGGGAATCTTTTAGTCACACCCTTTCCTCTCTCTTAAACGAGTTAAACACTCCAGTGTCCACCCCCAAATATTTTAAGCAATTACCACTCGCTCTCCTTTCGTAAAGCATTTATATGGGAGTGTCGATTTTCAATTGGAATGCCCCAATGTGAGGGAGCAATAATACGAAGGAGAGAGAGTACGAGGAAGCTGTCTCGCGCTCTCATCCATTCACATTCTCGCTCCCTCTCGATTTCTCGCGTTATATAAAGTAATATAGGGCGAGAACGCGAGTGACCACTATCTTTTTCTCATAATGAGCCTTTCAGATCTACAGTATAAAATGCAGGCAAACGGGATTCAACCTCGTGGGATGTTGCTCTGTAATCCTCATAATTTGTTGCTATGTAAACATCATGGTTTCTTGCTCTGTAAACCTCCTGGGCTGCTGATCTGTAAAATTGTCCTGCAATGTTTCCCTCCGAGCAGCTTCTCGCATTTCAATCGGCTATAACAGTATTTTCGAGCACATCGTATCAGGTTGAATCGTAGGCAGACCTTGCAGAAGGTAGAGGCTATTTTTGACACTCCGATCCCAAACCATCCTAACATGGAAATGAAATATAAATGTAGCATATCAGCAATCAATCAGCTCATATTCCGTCTTATGTTTCTTTCACCAACTTTCCTTAAGGATGTTCCAGACAATTTGAAAAATAAATGTGATGTTTTACTATACTTTGATAGACCCTGGACATTCAAAACAACGGATATAATTGTTGGGTCAATTGGCCTATTTTTGAATAATTTGAGATTTAATTTGATCTACTAGATGGATTTAACCCTTCTCTAATACATGGGACTAGATAGGAATGAAAAATGCCTCTATTTTCAGAGAGAATGTCCATATTTGTCAAGAAGTTAAAATGACGTTCTCTCCGTAATACATCAATAGTTTCCTGGAACAATGCTGAATCGGAAAGTCTAATAAAAATGCGGAGTCACCAGGCTTCTCTGCCAACATAGAGAAACCATGGCCAGAAGGCCAAATTACCCAAGTTTTCCAAATTTTCTTCGCTGAGGACGCATTGCCTCAATATTTGTAAAACACATTATCCAATTCAAAAAACTTTTCATAACTGTTCTTTTTAACGTTGTATTTTCCTTTTTCATTAAATTTCATTTAAATATAATTTATTTTTTGGTAGATTTGCCGTGAAATTCGAGTCTGGAACCTCTTTGATCCGATAGGGGGACATTGCTGTTGTTGCTGTGACAAATACGTTTGGCTGTTCAAACGTTTCTTCAACTTGAAAATAACAGCAAACAACAAATACAATTCAGACTAAGTACATGTAGATGCAATATTGATGTTAATCAATCTGGTCGGGTTTGAGAGGAGGGAGCTGGTGACATTTGAATGAAAATAAGGAAACAATCTCAAACTTTCGCTGTCGGACTGCATTGGGCAGATAAACTCGGTACCTGGTACCGTCGAAATGTTAATGATACGGACATTTTAATAAATTCTCCACCAAAACGGTGTACTGAAAATAGATAAAGAGTAAAACCGTTATTAAGCGCCTTTTTCTAAATATTCCTTTGTTTTGCATACTATTGCATCAGTGCAACCTGAATTATATGTGTGAGAAGTTTCAGTTTCTGCCATTCGTTATTTCCAACTTACTGACACTTCCTGAAAAGTGACACCAATCTGGGACACCACCAGCTATACAGTCTAGTAGTTCGAGCTTCCTATGACCCTTTAGCCACACGATGGATAATTTCCGACATTGTCTGGCTGAGACCAGGGATCTCCCCGTCCAAAACACCCAAAATTGGAGGGACCACGGGGTCGCGCTGAATGTTATCCTTTCTATCTAAACCCTACCTAAATCCCGGTGGCTATATTGTAGACCTTTCCAGGTCCCCCTAATTATTTCCCTTGTCCCTTGAGATAGGAAGTTGAAACTACCACAATATATCCTCGAGTCGAGCTCCACCAGAAAATGTAAAAATGTCCAAGATGACCGCTTTCTTGACGTCACAGTGATGGGGGGGGGGGGTGTCGATTTTTTGTGTGTGGGGTGCGGGGGGATAGATTTCCCGATTTTTTATTTATAGAATTTCTTCGCAAATACTGCATGATAGATTAGTGAACAGTATAACATGATGTGAAATAAAAAAGTTCTTGTCACCTCTCCTCATGCCTGACAGGTTTAACAAACTTACAAGTCGTTTTCTGAAGTGAGATATCTGTAAAATTTACGCTTCAGCGACAATCCATAGCAAAAAGACTAGGATGGGTATTCAAACCCACCAGAAATGAAAAAGGTATCAATTAGCTTACCATCAGCGGGAGCGATTGAAGTCACCAGAAGCAGAACCGCGATCATCGTACACGTTGACTTCCTCGATAGCCACATTATATATTGTATTGGTTACCGGACGAAGCTCAACCTGGGGAAATTCAAAGTACAAGTTTCAAAAATAATGAACAACAATCGAAACCACATGGAAAGGGAAATAATTGTACTATAAAGTTCAGATACCAGTATTGTTGAGGATAAACATTCATAATAAAAGCACTCCCTCCATGTTTGTATGCTCCGCACGAACCCTACACATGTTCTGTGCAACCCAAAGATGGCTGGAAAACTTTTTGATGGCATCGCGTGTTAAAAGTTGTCATCCAGGCTTAATCAACTCTACATGGTGTGCAGATTACGATGTGATCGGATGACATTCTCACTTTTGACCGTTAAGGTCATTTTTTAGGTCATAAAGGCCATTAGAGGTCAAATAAGGACAAAGTATCTATTTTGTGCCATATCTTCGTAAAGGAAGAGTGATTGTGACCGATTTTTTTAACTTGCTTCATTTTTGTTCTGGTCTTACTTACTGGTGATTTGCATATTCACAGATGCAATGGATTATGGGAAAGTTTAACACTACTAAACCTTGGGGGGGGAGCATTGTGGGCCCCTTCCCAAACTTCCTGCCCTATATTCGAATCGGTACAAAAATTGAAAGCTGACACTCCATGGCTTTGTAGTTTATCATACTGGGGTCATGTTGATCCTATTTGCATAGCTACGAGCAGAAAATCATGAGCAAATTCAAAGTGGCGGCCATGTGGCGTATCAGAAAAAAAATGTTGTTTTCGTCATTTTTGGTTAAAATTCCTACTTTTCTGCGAGGGAAAGGGACAAAAACTATTTCATTTTACATCAGATGATTATTTACTAAGTTATCATGCAGTTTTTGTGAAGAAAACACATAAATAAAAAAATCGAAAATCATCACGTGGCCATCTTGGATTTTTAAAACATTTTCTCGTAGAGCTTGATCCAATCGTATAGTGTGGTAAGATTCAGCTCCCTAGCTGGAGGGACAAGAAAAACATTTAGGGGGAGCAATGACCCCAAATTAGTGAGCCAAACCAAGAAGATGGTGGCATCGTTTGTTAAAAGCTGTCATCCATGCTTAATCAACTCTACATGGCGTGGGGATTGAGATATGATCGGATGACATTCTCATTTCTTACCTTGAAGGACATTTTTTAGGTCATGAAGGCCAAGAGATATCAAACAAGGATAAGTTATCTATTTTTTTCAATATCTTCGTATAGGAAGAATAATTATCACATCATGGTTGGTAATATTTTATTAGGTGATTTGCGTATTCACGGATGCAAAGCATTATGTGAAAATTCAATATAACATCCACCTCTGATCCCCTTGCCATGTGTAAGTGTAGTGCCCTATTGATCTGGTTCTAATCCCCCATCCGCATGATCGAAACTTCAAACTTATCAGTTTTATAGCTCAACTGACAAAATTGTCCGTCAACAAAGGAAATGATTGCTCATGATTGTTGGACAGGACCGGGCTGTCACAAGCCGGAAGCTACACACAGAAACATGTGTTAACATGTATGGTATTGCTCTTGTACAAGTAGCTTGTCTACCAGTCAGATGCAAGATAAAGTGGTTTTAGATATTCTTTTTGGAACATATGAGCAACATTCCATAAAAATGGAGGGACACGGGTACCCGTGTTCGTAGTCAGATTGTCAGGGTAATTACCTTTTACCAGGTTCCCTAGCTGTTTGTAGTCAGATGGTCAGGAATATTACCCTTGACTAGGTATCCCTGTTTGCAGTCAGATGGTCAGGATATAATTACCCCTTATGAAGGAACTGGCTTGTCACCTGACCATACCTAGGAGGCCTTAGCTTAATATTTGTCAGAAGAGTTAAACATAGTTTGATAATCAGACAAGTACATATGGTAGTTCCTGGATGATTTCATCATTGAAGGGTCATAGAATTCAACATTATACAGCGAAGTTTGCCATGAAGAGATGCATATAGTCTCTCTTTTGAGACGGGTTTACCAGCGGAAAGATTGAATTGTTAGTCTGGTAACCACCAATAAACAATCCTCTATGCTGCATCTGTTACCACCAAATGCTTGGCGACTTTTACAGGCTTTCGCTACATCAGTAGAAATCACTATAATGGAGAATAACTCATTTGTTTAATTGTTTATGAGGTGACCACACAAACCAACAGTAAAATTTCGAAACGCAATTGTCCTGGTGTGCAATCATGAGTCATGCTTCATTTTTGGATGGATGCCCAGAATGGCGCGACCACATCCCCTATTACCGACTCAGGCCCTATTCGATTCATGGATCGAAGAGTAGGGCTGATACCATAGCTCTGTTAACTTGAAATCGTGCATGTGAGATGTAAGCGACGCCAGAGCTATTAGACCTGATGCCATCACACTTTGACTAATGTGTGAAAATTGTAGAAGATTGCAAAAGCGCTTCAAGGTTTGCCCAAATAGCAGCCTGAAATTAGGTGTCGTGAGTGATAGATGAAATGAGGGGTATAATTTTGAATTCTTGGGGCAAGAGGTCTTATATGTTTCAACAAATCTGCATAAAAGCCGTTACCGGTATGCGAATCAGTACATGTTTTCGATCAAAGACATTGCATGTTGTTTGAGATAAGAAAAATGTTCCATATAGGACTAAATCAACGATTAACCAAATTTCTGAAGACATCTCATGGCCACCATTTCAAATCCATGTGTGAACCGTTACACCTAGGATTATGTGAAATTCACTGCAATGCAAATAAGGGATAAGTTTCTAATGGAGGAAGAGTCACATCAGAAGCTGTCCCCCTCCCACCAGTCCTGGTAGGTTTAATGTCAGCTGCTAGAGGCTGTCTTAGCTTATTATTTTAGGTTTTATGTGTGGTCCAATGAACTATATGTGCTGCCACCTGTACTATTAATGTTGCAGAATGAATCATCCTCATATTTCCTGGTGGATCAGTAAATACAATATTTAGTGGATGTATATGACAGCCATATTGGAAAATGAACGAAAATACACGACTATTAGATTTCTTGATGCGTTAATTCCCAGAAAATGTCTCAGACATTCTATCCCAACAATATCACGAATTAAGGAGATGTCTGGTGAAATGCAAAATGTAAATGCACAAATACAGCTTGGCATACGCCATTTTCAGAATCAGCAGGTCCAAATTTTGTAAAAGAAAAAAAAACTCATTCACCCACAAATGCCTTAATATCTACTTTCCAGAGCTTTTTTTCCGGTTTTGGGACTAGTAAAAAGAACATATTTCCGACCCTGTTCGCACAGGTACATGCTCAGAGGAAGCCGGTGTTCACGTCGGGAGTGTCACTTCAGTGGCCATAAAGATGTCGTATAATGACTTACTGTCAGATGTGCATATGCGTAGTAAATGATACCGAAACTACATATATTACAAATGGCTGCCACTTTGAATTTCTCACGATTCCAATCTGATGGATAAGGATCCACAATGACCCAAGTGTGTTCAGATATAAAGGAAGCTCGCCTTGTTTAACAGTTACAAATCGCCTTGTTAAACAGTTACAATTAGTAGTTATATGTATGGGCAACTTTGACTACTTCAGAATAAGATTTGGATGACATTTACGGAGCGCCATATTGAATTTTTCCATGATCATTTGTACCAGTGATTATGCAGATATTTTCAAAATGAGCCCACTTGAATAAACTATCAAGTGTTAAAAGATTGAGCCAGCTTCAATCTTCAATTACTAGGCTTTCACGAAAAGTTTGATAAAATATCCTGATTTGAACCCACGTGACCTATTTGGCCTAAAAATGACCTTTGAGGTCAAAAGCGAGAATGTCATCCGGTCACATCTCAATCCCCACAACATGTAGAGTTGATTAAGCGTGGATGATTGCTTTTAACACGCGATGCCATCAAAAGTGTTTTTTCATCTCTTGGCTGGCCTACTATTAGGCGGAGAAAAAGTTGCAGGGGAGTCATCACTTTGACGTCGAGGCAGATGTGACACGAGGTTGTGTCTTAAATCGCAGCGAATATGAACAGATGAATTCAAAACGGCCAGGTGGGGGTGAAATATAGGACACATTGCCTGGCTTTCATTTAGCTCAAATTTGGGCATATTCGTCATGAATGTGTTCGAAATTCCTAATAATATGACTGACATGGTCTCTCTCGCATGTGTGTGATGACGCAAAGGATATATTAGTGTCGTGCGGATAATGTGTAAAGTTAAGATCGCCGGCAGTAAATGTAGGCGTTCTGTACAACTTGACCGCCTAGCTTCCTCTAATATGTTTTATCTAAAATTATTGGATATTAGATAGAATTAGTGAAATATCTTTGACGAGTTTCTAGAAAATTAGGAAAATAAAATGTCCTTTTTATTGTATTTCGGGATGTGGTCTTCATGATGAGGTTATGCTTATTTTTGCATAATCTATGATTTTGTGTGGTCTGCTGTAATGAGTTAGCCTTACTCTGGTACATTTAGATGGAATTAGATAGGAATTCGATTAAATATGCCTATATTTTCATACAAAAGGCAAATATTTGTTGAGAAATTAAAATTTCATTTTCGTAAAAACGAAGACAATAGTTTTCCAGAACAATGCTAAAACGGAAAATGTAATAAAAGGGTGTGCTTACCAAGCTTTTCTTCGAAACAATAGGATTCCAACATGACGCACAATAGCCACTAAACTATTACCCTGAGTACCTGGCTTCTCTGAAAATTGTCAATCTAGAGACTTTTCGCATAAGATTCTGTTCACGTTGTCAGGTAATGAAATCATCAATTAAACTTGCGGAATATGTATGTGCATCAGCAAGACGTTCAGGAAAGCGGTAAATCATTGCTTATATATTCTAATTCCTAAACACAAACATTGCGACATACCCGGTAACTGACAAAAACTCACTCTTATGTGTACATACCTGATCAACCTCAACGCAAGCCGTTTGCGTGATTAAACTGGAGAGAGCGTAAAATATGCCAGTTCTATACACCCGCTTACATAAAATTATCCTGACCGAAATCAGATCACAGATTTATGAATAGGTTATCGTCTGTTGGATAGGGGCGATAAGTCTTTTCATATATATATGTGCCACCGCCCTTCATTATCAATGGTTCTATACCATTTAAAACTGTTCTAGCACGTATATATTCATACATATAGACCTCGAGTTATCAGACCTTATCATTTTCGCGAAACTTCAATACTTAGCCTTCGTTGAATTTAGATGGTTTTTCTATTCAACAACATTATGAATATACGCCGTTCCTCCACAACTCCTTTCTGAAGGGAATTTTATTTTGTGAATGTTCTCTCTTTGACTATCATGAAAATGCATGTCCCTTCTTGAAATGGAAGGAACTTTTTCACACTGTAAATTAAGTACATATTGAGCAATAATCGATATTTTATCCATTAACTCTACCAGTCTCCCACCAACCAACCTTTCTACCCTGTCTCCAGAACGGCAACAAATTGAGAGTTGATACTCCGTGACTTTGTAGTTTATCAAATTGGGGTCATTTTGAGCTTATTTTTGATAACTTCTCGAGCAGAGCATAATGGACAAATGCAAAATGGCGGCTACATAGGGGTACCAGAAGGTCATGTTTTCGTTATTTTTCTTCAAAATTTCTGCTTTCCTGAGAGGAAAAGTTGACAAAAACTATTTTATTTCACATGAGATTAGCATTTACTAAATTATCACAGGTTTTGCGAAGAAAATATACAAATCGAAAATTCGAAAAATCTGACCGAAAAATCGACCAAAAAAGGTCTTTTTCAAAATGACGTCACTGAGACGTCATCAAAGCGGCCATCTTGAATTATTCTTAACATTTTTTAGTGGAGCTTGACGCGAGGGCATGGTGTGGTAAGTTTCAAACCCCTAGCTGGAGGGTTGAGAAAAAATATGGGTGAGCGGGGGAGGGGGGAGTCGAAATGCCTGAACAGGTCGGGAAGAACACAAGCACTACTGGTATGCGAGAGAGCATGTCAGTCAGTCATTTGTTGAGAAGTTAAAATTTCATTTTCGTAAAAACGAAGACAATAGCTTTCCAGAACAATGCTAAAACGGAAAATGTAATAAAAAGGTGTGCTTACCAAGCTTTTCTTCGAAACAATAGGATTCTAACATGACGCACAATAGCCACTAAGCTATTACCCTGAGTACCTGGCTTCTCTGAAAATTGTCAATCTAGAGACTTTTCACATAAGATTCTGTTCACGTTGTCAGGTAATGATTATCATCAATTAAACTTGCGGAATATGTATGTGCATCAGCAAGACGTTCCGGAAAGCGGTAAATCATTGCTTATATATTCTAATTCCTAAACACAAACATTGCGACATACCCGGTAACTGACAAAAAAACTCACTCCTATGTGTACATACCTGGTCAACCTCAACGCAAGCCGTTTGCGTGATTAAACTGGAGAGAGCGTAAAATATGCCAGTTCTATACACCCGCTTACATACAATTATCCTGACCGAAATCAGATCACAGATTTATGAATAGGTTATCGTCTGTTGGATAGGGGCGATAAGTCTTTTCATATATATATGTGCCACCGCCCTTCATTATCAATGGTTCTATACCATTTAAAACTGTTCTAGCACGTATATATTCATACATATAGACCTCGAGTTATCAGACCTTATCATTTTCGCGAAACTTCAATAATTAGCCTTCGTTGAATTTAGATGGTTTTTCTATTCAACAACATTATGAATATACGCCGTTCCTCCACAACTCCTTTCTGAAGGGAATTTTATTTTGTGAATGTTCTCTCTTTGACTATCATGAAAATGCATGTCCCTTCTTGAAATGGAAGGAACTTTTTCACACTGTAAATTAAGTACATATTGAGCAATAATCGATATTTCATCCATTAACTCTACCAGTCTCCCACCAACCAACCTTTCTACCCTGTCTCCAGAACGGCAACAAATTGAGAGTTGATACTCCGTGACTTTGTAGTTTATCAAATTGGGGTCATTTTGAGCTTATTTTTGATAACTTCTCGAGCAGAGCATAATGGACAAATGCAAAATGGCGGCTACATAGGGGTACCAGAAGGTCATGTTTTCGTCATTTTTCTTCAAAATTTCTGCTTTCCTGAGAGGAAAAGTTGACAAAAACTATTTTATTTCACATGAGATTAGCATTTACTAAATTATCACAGGTTTTGCGAAGAAAATATACAAATCGAAAATTCGAAAAATCTGACCGAAAAATCGACCAAAAAAGGTCTTTTTCAAAATGACGTCACTGAGACGTCATCAAAGCGGCCATCTTGAATTATTCTTAACATTTTTTAGTGGAGCTTGACGCGAGGGCATGGTGTGGTAAGTTTCAAACCCCTAGCTGGAGGGTTGAGAAAAAATATGGGTGAGCGGGGAAGGGGGGAGGGGGGGAGGGGGGAGTCGAAATGCCTGAACAGGTCGGGAAGAACACAAGCACTACTGGTATGCGAGAGAGCATGTCAGTCAGTCATTTGTTGAGAAGTTAAAATTTCATTTTCGTAAAAACGAAGACAATAGTTTTCCAGAACAATGCTAAAACGGAAAATGTAATAAAAAGGTGTGCTTACCAAGCTTTTCTTCGAAACAATAGGATTCTAACATGACGCACAATAGCCACTAAGCTATTACCCTGAGTACCTGGCTTCTCTGAAAATTGTCAATCTAGAGACTTTTCACATAAGATTCTGTTCACGTTGTCAGGTAATGATTATCATCAATTAAACTTGCAGAATATGTATGTGCATCAGCAAGACGTTCAGGAAAGCGGTAATTCATTGCTTATATATTCTAATTCCTAAACACAAACATTGCGACATACCCGGTAACTGACAAAAAACTCACTCTTATGTGTACATACCTGGTCAACCTCAACGCAAGCCGTTTGCGTGATTAAACTGGAGAGAGCGTAAAATATGCCAGTTCTATACACCCGCTTACATAAAATTGTCCTGACCGAAATCAGATCACAGATTTATGAATAGGTTATCGTCTGTTGGATAGGGGCGAAAAGTCTTTTCATATATATATGTGCCACCGCCCTTCATTATCAATGGTTCTATACCATTTAAAACTGTTCTAGCACGTATATATTCATACATATAGACCTCGAGTTATCAGACCTTATCATTTTCGCGAAACTTAAATACTTAGCCTTCGTTGAATTTAGATGGTTTTTCTATTCAACAACATGATGAATATACGCCGTTCCTCCACAACTCCTTTCTGAAGGGGATTTTATTTTGTGAATGTTCTCTCTTTGACTATCATGAAAATGCATGTCCCTTCTTGAAATGGAAGGAACTTTTTCACACTGTAAATTAAGTACATATTGAGCAATAATCGATCATTTTTCCATTAACTCTACCAGTCTCCCACCAACCAACCTTTCTACCCTGTCTCCAGAACGGCAACAAATTGAGAGTTGATACTCCGTGACTTTGTGGTTTATCAAATTGGGGTCATTTTGAGCTTATTTTTGATAACTTCTCGAGCAGAGCATAATGGACAAATGCAAAATGGCGGCTACATAGGGGTACCAGAAGGTGATGTTTTCGTCATTTTTCTTCAAAATTTCTGCTTTCCTGAGAGGAAAAGTTGACAAAAACTATTTTATTTCCCATGAGATTAGCATTTACTAATTATCACAGGTTTTGCGAAGAAAATATACAAATCGAAAATTCGAAAAATCTGACCGAAAAATCGACCAAAAAAGATCTTTTTCAAAATGACGTCACTGAGACGTCATCAAAGCGGCCATCTTGAATTATTCTTAACATTTTTTAGTGGAGCTTGACGCGAGGGCATGGTGTGGTAAGTTTCAAACCCCTAGCTGGAGGGTTGAGAAAAAATATGGGTGAGCGGGGAAGGGGGGAGGGGGGGAGGGGGGAGTCGAAATGCCTGAACAGGTCGGGAAGAACACAAGCACTACTGGTATGCGAGAGAGCATGTCAGTCAGTCATTTGTTGAGAAGTTAAAATTTCATTTTCGTAAAAACGAAGACAATAGATTTCCAGAACAATGCTAAAACGGAAAATGTAATAAAAAGGTGTGCTTACCAAGCTTTTCTTCGAAACAATAGGATTCTAACATGACGCACAATAGCCACTAAGCTATTACCCTGAGTACCTGGCTTCTCTGAAAATTGTCAATCTAGAGACTTTTCACATAAGATTCTGTTCACGTTGTCAGGTAATGATTATCATCAATTAAACTTGCGGAATATGTATGTGCATCAGCAAGACGTTCAGGAAAGCGGTAATTCATTGCTTATATATTCTAATTCCTAAACACAAACATTGCGACATACCCGGTAACTGACAAAAAACTCACTCTTATGTGTACATACCTGGTCAACCTCAACGCAAGCCGTTTGCGTGATTAAACTGGAGAGAGCGTAAAATATGCCAGTTCTATACACCCGCTTACATAAAATTATCCTGACCGAAACCAGATCACAGATTTATGAATAGGTTATCGTCTGTTGGATAGGGGCGAAAAGTCTTTTCATATATATATGTGCCACCGCCCTTCATTATCAATGGTTCTATACCATTTAAAACTGTTCTAGCACGTATATATTCATACATATAGACCTCGAGTTATCAGACCTTATCATTTTCGCGAAACTTCAATACTTAGCCTTCGTTGAATTTAGATGGTTTTTCTATTCAACAACATTATGAATATACGCCGTTCCTCCACAACTCCTTTCTGAAGGGGATTTTATTTTGTGAATGTTCTCTCTTTGACTATCATGAAAATGCATGTCCCTTCTTGAAATGGAAGGAACTTTTTCACACTGTAAATTAAGTACATATTGAGCAATAATCGATATTTTTTCCATTAACTCTACCAGTCCCCCACCAACCAACCCTTCCACCCTATCTCCGGAACGGCAACAAATTGAGAGTTGATACTCCGTGACTTTGTAGTTTATCAAATTGGGGTCATTTTGAGCTTATTTCTTCTCGAGCAGATCATAATGGAGAAGAGCAAAATGGCGGCTACGTGGGGGTACCAGAAGATGATGTTTTCGTCATTTTTCTTCAAAATTTCTGCTTTCCTGAAAGGAAAAGTTGACAAAAACTATTTTATTTCACATTAGCATTTACTAAATTATCACAGGTTTTGCGAAGAAAAATCTGACCGAAAAATCGACCAAAAAATGTCTTTTTCAAAATGACATCACTGAGACGTCATCAAAGCGGTCATCTTGAATTATTCTTAACATTTTTTAGTGGAGCTTGACTCGAGGGCATGGTGTGGTAAGTTTCAAACCCCTAGCTGGAGGGTTGAGAAAAAATATGGGTGAGCGGGGAAGGGGGGGGGAGGGGGGGGTCGAAATGCCTGAACAGGTCTCAAATTGCCTAGGTCCGACAGGGTTAAATATGGGTTGCTCTTTTTATACACACACGCTTATAGATTTACTGAAATGTCATTGGCTAGTAAGATATTTAAATTAGGGCCTACCATAGATAACTTATTGGTCTATCATGGATAACTTATTGGCTTACCATAGATAAATTATTGGCCTACGATAGATAATATATTGGCCTACCACAGATAATATATTGGCCTACCTCAGATAACTCATTTGTCTACCACAGATAACGTATTTGCCAACCATAGATAAATTATTTTCCTACCATGGATAACTTATTGGCTTACCAAGGGTAACTTACTGGGCTACAACAGATAACTTATTGGCCTATCATAGATAAAATATTGGCCTACCATAGATACATGTAACTTATTGGCCTACCACGTATAACTTATTGGCCTACCATAGTTAACTTATTGGCCTACCAAGGATAGCGTATTGGTCTTCCAAGGATAACGTATTGCTCTACTACAGATAATGTATTTGACAACCACAGATAACTTATTGGCCTGCCATAGATAACTTATTGGCCTACCTCCGATAACATATTGGCCTACCTCAGATAACTCATTTGTCTACCACAGATAACGTATTTGCCAAGCACAGATAAATTATTTCCCTACCATGGATAACTTATTGGCCTACCAAGGATCCAAGAGTATAGTGTGATAAGTTTCAGCCCCCTAGCTCAAGGGATAAGAAAAATAATTAGGGAGGGCCAGAAACTGTAAGGTTCCGATAGTCGATAAAGCTGATTCATAACTCACTAACTCACTCACTCACAGACGTGCGGTTCATCGAGCGGTCATTGATGTAAGTGACTCGCAGTAATCCAAGTACATCACGACTATGATGTATATGACGTGTGAAAGCAGTCATACATGACTGTAAAACAGAACCGTTGCTATATTTGACGCGTTTGGTCGAGTAATAAACACTGCGTGTGTCGTATGCTAGCAGATGAAGAATTTGTGCTAGCTTGCAAGAGACATACTCGGACATAATGGACGTTCTTCATCGGCAGGCTACCAAGACACTGATGAAACTGATGAAACGATGGTTTTCTGTCAAGTACAGTCACGGTTCTGTTTTACAGTCCTGCACGACTACTTTCACACAACTTATATACATCTTGACCCAGCTGGTAATTTCGATCAAAAATAGGTACATGAGTAGAAGGAACACGACGATCCTCTTGACAGGTTAAACAAGGGGAATCCCACAAAAAGTTCCTAAATGTTGTTTCAGTAGATCGCCAGGAAAGGGCATTATCAATGGTTCAGGAACGTAGAATGAAACGTGTTTGAACCAGTTTAAATCGGTTTGAACATGTTGTACTAATAACTTCAGCTAGCTCTAAAAGATAGAGTTCTCGTCCGTTTCTGCAGCCATTCTACCACGATGTTCAGCTGTGCAACCTGCTCGATGCGATTTCATTGCACTCAGTTGTTAGAATTCGGCCTGTGATTAGACAGTGACAAAACAGTGACATTACAAGCTTTAGTCTGTCATTCATAATCCAGCCGTCGTCCATTAGAGAATATCCGCGTCCATAATCCAAAGACCTATTCCATTTTCCACATAACAGTATTAGCACCAATTCAAAAAGACAATCATAGTATACATAAACATAGGCTTGTTTCCTGCAAGAGAGAATCGGTCAACAGTTTTCAATGATGCCGGCAAGACATCATGATGTTCCAAAAATATCAAATCCGTATCGCTGATCAGTATTCTTAATCCATAATATTCGTTATAGAGTCGTCATCTAAAAAAGATGTATCTCAGTCACGCTTTGATTGTGACTGTTCATATGAGTACCATGCGGATCTTGAAGTACATGGGTTCATACGGCCCCTAGCCCCGGGTTAAGCGGAATTAGACACAAGTTACGAAACGTAGCGCCATAGATCTTGCACGCTACGTTCGTATTTTGCTATCAGCATGCGATATGTATCGCCAAATTTGAGAAACTTTGAGTGGAGGCGCTTGGTGGAATAGCCCTGTTTATTAAGTTTCTGCAACAATGTTTTGTGACGTTGATTAAAATCATCACATTTAACACAGGATCTAGCAAATGCTACTAAGCGAGATATGTATACGCCATATGCAGGTCCCACTGGAATATTACTATCCAGAAAGGGGTAGTTTACGATGTCGAAATTGTAATCGTCTCTTTTGTCATAAAGTCGACGAGAGAGAATGCCCGCTTCATTTTTATAGAGATAGAGATCTAAATAAGATGTGCCTGTAGGGCTATCTGTAGTTTCCTTCAAATCCAGTGAAGGTGGATATATCCTTCACTGCGTCATTTATATAGCGATTATCCACAGCGAGAAGATCGTCTATATAGCGTTTGGTGAATGAGAAGGAACGGGCTTTGAATGGATCGGTTTTTGAAAGCGCCTGCATATAGTCATATTCATAAGAGAACAGATACAGGTCAGCCAACAGGGGTGCACAATTAGTACCCATTGGAATACCTACATGCTGCTGATATATTGTGTTGCCAAATTTCACATAGATATTTTTAATGAGAAATTCAAGCAACTCTATAAACAAAGAAACATCCCATGAATGATATCTCTTGTATGTAGTCGAGCTAAAGAATGCTTTATGGCTTCCGACATTAATATATCCACGATCAGTTTTCTTGAACACAGATACTATTAATGAACTTATACGGTCAATAAGGTCCTGATGAGGGATTGTAGTATAGAGAGTCGAGAAATCCCATGTGGATACATGTCTGTACGGTATGTGACCTTTAGCATCAAGCTCTTCCGTAAGACATTTTGAGTTTTTCAATATCCACATACATTCAACGCCAGAGTTCTTAGAAATAGTGGCGCAATACCTTTCC
Source organism: Hanleya hanleyi (assembly GCA_036873755.1). NCBI lineage: Eukaryota > Metazoa > Mollusca > Polyplacophora > Lepidopleurida > Hanleyidae > Hanleya > Hanleya hanleyi. Next base: position 21,404 of record JAVTVY010017389.1, on the reverse strand, counting down.
CAAAATGCTTTTACCTCCTGAAGGGCCCTCGTCAATAGGGTTGAAAGAAGCTTGGTGGTGCAGCTTCTAGAACCAGCTATGAATCTAGCTTTGTATGGTGATTTATGCATTTTGGGAGTCCATAATCTGTGTTTTTCAGCCTGTGAACTAAACTGTATAAACAAGTGGCATTCTGCAATATTGAGAGAGATTGTCTTATAGACATCTCAGTGAGTGAGATCGTGAATTTGGTGACGGATTGTTTTACCTACCTTGCTCTTGGTGCGGTCCAGCCAATCAGCAAGTACTGTAGGTTCAACTTTTTCTCGCTTAGGCCAATCAATGACGTACTGTTCCAAAGCAGTCAGGACTAACTTCTGGTCGGCCTTCAGATCTATTCTTCTCGGCTCTCTATATTTAGGTCCCTTCATCAGGAGTGTTCTTAGATCCTTGTCACTCACTATATGGAGGTCAGAATATGTTTGCATGGTGCATAGATAAAGTTCGACGAAGTTTCTGTTTCTACCATAACACAACCGTCATCATACAATAGGCTGGAGAAGTGATGACGTTTTATCCCTCTTCTATCCCATGATGCAATGTACGCCCATGACAATTAAACGCCAGGTGGGGATCATATTACTCTACCTCTTCCCTGACTTAAAACTACATCGCTTTAATTGCCAACGCGAGGCTTTGAACTTGCACAACCGGAAGAGGTAGCCTTAATTTGATGTGTCGAGTTACATACACGAATAATATCACATGTATTGCTGACAATTAAATTAGTACCAGGTTACATGAGCGACGCTAAATTTCGGGATCACCAGTCACGTAGATGAATGGAAGCACAAGTCATCACGTTATTCAAGGAGGGATAAAACGTCATCAAGGTTTAGGTCTATTAAACTCAGCATTACAAGGATGGTGGAAAAGGATGCTGGCGTACCGACAAGAAGTCAATTGTCCCCACAGGCATGTATACTGACTGCATAATATGGTGTTCCTTAGATTTCTCAGTGAATTCAAAGCGATGTGATCATAACATTCGACGAATCGTACTGTTTATACTATTGGGAGAAGATATCATCACTGTGACGAAGACTCCGACGAGAAACTTTGAGTAGTCAATATTATGCCGATCCACTAAATGGACCTGGTTCTCGCATCCATCTTCTCTCCCCAAGAACACACCATCCCTATCGCCTCGGAAGGATCCGTAAAATCCATGCCAGACGCCACATTGTCATGTTCAATTGTCTCTTGTAACTCAATTCCCTCACTTCACGGTACAACTTTGACAGATTCGCGTATGCCCTTGTGGATTACTTCCACAGTCTGCACCTTCTCGCGCACTTGAACAGTTTATACTTTCTTCACTCCCTTACTTCCCCTCCGTGTCTTCTCAGCCGCTGACTACTCCTCTCGTCAACAGTCTGGACCTTCTCACACCTCTCATATTTCCAGACCTCTCAATTCCCTTACTTCCAACCGATCTCTTCGAAACAAAAGCACAGATACAGTCATCCCAATTTTCTGCGCAATATCACAACGGCCACTCTCCATCTGTTCCACACGATTTTCACACACCATAGCAGGGTCATGTCAAACATGACATCTCTGACAGAATACGGCTTTGGAAAGACCACGAGCATAGGGTGCATTCGCATACCTAAATGCTGTGCGGCTAAAAACAGGCATGGGTTCGGGTGTTCGGCCTTAAATAGAATTAAAATCTTTAACAAAACCCCTGTAAAAGTATATATTTTCTGAATGGGCACTCTCATGCCATTATTTTTGGAGACAAATGAGCTATTGAAATCCTCCTTAAACCTTCTTTAACTTTTCTGAAACACTCCATAAAATGTATGAAAATATGTCAAATTCGACCCACATCTCACAGAAAACGTACGAAATGATTTTGTTTTTTATGCATGTTATATTGTTTTCCGTCCAGCGTACATTTTAAAACGGGGGGAAAAACAGGGGGTCGACCTACTCGTTTTTTGTAAAATTTTCTCGCCATAAAGGAATCATCATTTTCGCTCCCCGAAAAAGTGAGGATTTTGACCTGTCAGATATTCAATTCAGGACACGATTAACGCCGTAGAGGCGCGTAGGTGCGATCAGCAAGCAATTCTTATATCCTCGTTTGGAGAAATTGTGACATCAAGCAGGGTGATACCATAGATATCAGTCAGAGAAAGGGAAGAAGAATTACCATGATGTCAAACACAGGAGACATTCCTTATCATGAAATTAGGGAGGGGCCTCTTTGTGCGAAACCCTGGCAAGTGTGGAGTGCACCCATACCCAAAAGAATGGCACCGGAAACATGCCACTGCACACACGGGAGCAGCAATCATACGGCAAAGCGTCCAACTGATTCTTGTCTGCTAGCAAAAACACTTTTCGCACATCTCCCTTAAAATAGAATAATGGTGCTCTCAACCGTTCGATCCTCAACATTCTACCAAACTCAAAAAACAATCCACTGTTTATCATGGCTAACAATAGGAGCTATTTACTGAAGCTTCACTGTAAGTCGAGGGACAGCGAACAGGAATATTTCCACCGTAAACTCGACAATGGACAAAACAGCACACCGTTCAACTCGGTCAGCAAGATTTTTAAAATAGAACGTCGCGAACCATTCACGGAAATTCAACCTCTGCCTCAACACCTCCAATTCTTTCAACCCCTGCTCAGACAACAAATTAACAAACGTCTGTTGTATATACAGTGTAGCTCACCGAACGAGACTGACCTCTGATCGACAGTCCCACGGTTCTTGCTAAACAGTCACGGATAATCGGCATGAAATGTTATGAGTACAGGGTAGAACTACAGGAAAGACAGCACACGTACACTGAACGGCCAAGACACAAATGAATGTCACAGATACGATGAATAATAATAAGCACAAAGCAGGTACACGAATGAGACAGCACGTAATGGCTCCTGAACTCAAAATGTCGGCAAAACTAAAAAAATATCGTTCATAGCACACTAAATCCAGAGAATACAAGCACACAATTCCACATTCATTTAGACGACACATTCACCGAACGAAACTCAACATAAATTCAAAAATATACTGAAAATCAGACATACAGATTCAAAATGTAACGTGTACGAGCAGGACCAGTCGTGGTGTTTACGAGAAAACGAAGCAATAACCGGGATTGCCCACTGGCATTCTGGCCGTCACCGTAGTTCCGGGGATCGAAGAGATGATCACAACTTTACAAGGATGACTGACGCTAATGTAAAGGTCTATTATGGTATATTCTGCACAAATAGTATACGCGATTACAGATAATAGCGTAGAACCGCGTGGCTTAGACAGAATGTCTAAGGAGATGTAACGTTATATCGCGTGGCTTAGACAGAATGTCTAAGGAGATGTAACGTTATGCAGTGGAATGATATTTACATATATGTACAGACACTAGGAGAGTGTATGCAAATAAACTTGATGTTATATGCACGTAATGTAAGGAAGCGTGTGCATGTAAGCTTGATGTTATGTACCATCAAGTGTATGCATATAAGCTTAATATTATATATGAATAATATCAGAGTGTATGCATATAAGCTTAATATTATATACAAATAATATAAGAGTGTTTGCATATAATTTTACAGTTATATGTAGTGCTTTAAATTGGCATGGGGGCGATAAGGGCGGCCTGGTTGCTGGCCCTTCGCTTCTGGGTATAAGGGCGGCCTGGCTGCTGGCCCTTCTCTTCCGTCGTTGGAACGTTATGGATGTAACGCTCTCTCAATATATGGCACCCAGTCGTTGGAGCCTCCCCACGGATGTGGCAGCCCGTCGTCTTCTTCACCCCAAGTCGTAGGAACGTTACGCCTGTAACGCTCTCTCAAGAGATGGCACCCAGTCGTTCGAACGTCACGGCTGTAACGCTCTCTCAATATATACCCCCAGTCGTTGGAGCCTCTCCACGGATGTGGCAGCCCGTCGTCTTCTTCACCCCCAAGTCGTCGGAGCCTGACCCTAACTTGTCAGCTCACCAGTCTGCTTCCCGCACAGGTAAGTATAGCACGGCGTCTCAACCCTCCCGGCTGCTGCGACCCGTATATAGGCACGGCCTGCGACTGCACAACCTCACGACGACCCCTTAGGTAAGAACCACGTACAGCTCACCATCCGAGGCCGTCAGGACAACTACTTGGGTATATAGTGTGCTATTATTTCATCTGGTACCGTTATAGCACCATTTATGTATGTAAACTGTCGATGGCGACCGTCTGCGACCCTCTGCGACCCGGTCGCAAGCCTCTGCGACCTTTTGCGACCTTCTGCGACCTTTTGCGACCCGGTCGCAGGTCTGTAGATTTCACGGTTTATCGACCTTTCTCGGGAGAAGAAGTCTGTCTGTGCTGTGCCTTGTCTTTTCTGTACTGTCTGTAACTTGCATCTTGTCTTTGGCCTTGTCTGTTCTTTACTGTCTGTAACCTGTGTCTTGGCTTGACTGTACAGTCTGTAATCTTTGTGATCTCTTTTACACCGGTAAAACGAAGCCCGCCTGTACCGTATCTTGTCTTTGCTGTACTGGCTGTAATATCTGTGCTCTCTTTTACACCGGTAAAACGAAGCCCGCCTGTACTGTATCTTGCCCTTGCTGTACTGGCCGTAATATCTGTGGTCTTTTCCGCCCACGTACAGCGTCTATACGACCGTCTGCGGATTGCACGATACGCCGTCGAATAACGCTAGGAGGTTTTGGCTCTATTATCCCCGTATTTATAGTACAGTTGCATAGATTTTCTGAGGATGGAGGGAACCCTATTTATCGTCATATACCGCTTTACGACCGATGACACCGACACATAAATGATACTGCCCACATCCCAGTGCCCGGGTTGTACAGTAAAACAGTGCCGATATCATACAATCTACTGGTAATGACCTATGTCCTTATTCTACACTGATGTCTGATCATGTTAATTACCGGAATGTGCTACGCGGCAATACATGTCATGTTACAGTCTTATAGAATGCCCCCAGCCTATAATAAACACGCCAGTCGATTTTCCCACTCTGTCGTGTTCCCTATACTATAGTACACCGCGCAAACACGTTTCCACACTGAAAATGCAAGCCGGCAAATTCGCATTGGTACTGCGTGTTTTTCACAGGTTGTACTAGACTATAGTACACCGCACAAACACGTTCCCACACTGAAAATGCAAGCCGACAAATTCGCATTGGTTTTCCGTGTTTTTCACAGGTTGTACTCGCTACAGGATCTATAATCTTTTAGACTCCCAGGCCAAAACAATTACATTTGAGGCCCGGCCGCAAAGTGTGCCAAAATCAACAATTCAGGCTGTACCTGTGCGTGCTTTCTCTAGAGCTGTCTTTCTGGTCTGAACACGGATGGAATGTCTGCACGAGCTTAAATAGGGTGTGCACTCTCCACACCCAAAAAGTCCTCACAGGAGGCCTCCTCACGAACGGAGACGTTTCGCCCACAATGAATTATCGTCTCTCACAGCGAAATTACAGTTCATAGTCCATAAACTAGAATGACATCCCAATCTAGAACCCGCAGAGAATATTCCACGTAAACGGCAACTCCTATCTTGCTCTGGTAAGCGAGAAATACGGTAGAATCCATTTCTATGCACTGCCTTGTTCGCCACGGAAGATACGTGTCAAGGTCGTTCGCCGCATTCCATTCATATCACCCTGCGGATTCAAACTGTTCTCTACACAACGGTTAACCGTTACACTGCCCCCGCCTTTCCAAGTCATGACGTCCTCGTCATGGGCGTTCCGGCTCCACAGTAGAGGGTAGTTCTACAGTTCCAGTCGTACAGTTCGAATCAATTTAAACAATCAAACAGTCTTCGCCAATTACTTGCCATCAGGGCCGGCGAAATTACCAGGTGGCCGCCCTCCGGCGGTCTGGCCGGGCCACCACGACATTAGGTCCACAGATTTCCTCTCCAGGTCCGTCGCCGGCGGGCGTACTTTAGGGGTTCCGGTCACTGTCCTCGTGATCCCCTTTCCGCTCTGGCACCTGGAGGGGTACGCAGAATTACATGGGCGGCTATCAGAGCCGCCCCACGACATTAGGTCCACTGGGATGCACGCTCAGTTGGAGGGGTCGGGCTTCCCCCTTTGTCGGTACACGGGCTGGGACGTCAGCACGTAATCGTGCAACCTGCGAGGCCTGACCACTCGCCGACCGCGGGTCGTCGTCGTGTGTGTGGGGGCTGCCTCACTCTCGGCCACTTCCTCGGGCTCGTCCTCCAACACGCTATCCGACGTTCCCCGCGATTCCAACTCAAATTCAGCCTGCTAGGCCGGCTGTCGGATGACGCGTCCACTCCGGCTGGTCTGGGGCTGGCCTATGGGTGGCTGCACGGCTACCGGGTGGGTCAGGGCGTAAGGTTCTACTCGGGCCGGTTCCGGCCCCTGCGGGCCGCCGCCGTCGTCACTGCCGCTCTCGGACGCCGTATCGTCACCCTCCACGTCCAGCCGCGGATAACACGGTTTGATCCGGTCGACATGCACGACCTGTCGCCTCCCGTCGTCACTCCGGATCCGGTAGGTAACGTCCGACAACGCCGCCTCCACCACAAACGATCCTAGCCACCGGTCTCGAAGCTTCCGAATCTACCCTGGCCGGGTTACTACGGTATGCAGATAGACCTGGTCCCCGGGGACGAATCGTTGGGCCTTGGCCTTCAAGTTGTAAAGACGCTTCTGCCGTCTCAGGGCCTTCCCACTATTTTCACTCGCATCCTCGTGGACGTCGACTAAGTGGTCACGAAGGTCCCCGACCCACGGCACGGGCTCCGTTCTCTCACTCGGGGGAGCCCCAACTGTCAGGTGAGCTGGTAGAGTCACCTCGCGGCCAAACGTCATCATATTCGGCGTATACCCCGTAGTCTCGTGTGCTGCTGCACGGCACGCCATCAGCGTTAGTGGAATATGCACATCCCAATCGTCTGGGTGGCGGGCGGCACTAGCATGAAGCATCTGGCCCAGAGTCCTGTTGAACCTCTCAACTTGGCCGTTAGACTGCGGATGATACGCCGTCGTCCGCGTCTTCTTCATGCCGAGGATCCGGCACATCCCCTCGAAAACTTTGCTCTCAAAGTTCCGCCCCTGGTCCGAGTGTATCAGGGAGGGGACACCGAACCGGCTGACGTACAAGTCAATCACAGCCTGGGCCACTGTCTCCGCTTCTTGGTCCGGAAGTGCAGCAGCCTCCACCCACTTCGTGAAATAGTCACAGATGCCCACAATATGCAGATTTCCTCTCGTCGTCAGGGAGAGAGGACCCATCAAGTCCACGGCGAGACGTTCTCCGGGGCATCCCGTCATCATCCCGCGGTGCTGGCCTCGGGGTTTCTTCCCGGCCTGCTTCCTCCGACTGCACGTGTCGCAGCTCCGGCACCACTGTCGAACGTCACGCTGTAGGCCAACCCAGGTGTACGCTTGTCGCACCTTCTTCAACGTCTTGAACACCCCTAGGTGTCCTCCAGTCGGGCTATCATGACATTCCTTAAGTATCCTCTTTTGAAGGGCCCTCGGGACCACCAGTAACTTAGCCTTCTCCCGGCCTCGCACGTCATACCAGCGTCGCACCAGGAGATCTCTTTCCAGGGCCAAGGCGTCGTAGGCTCCCCACAGCGCCTTCGTCATCCCGCTGTGTTGACAGACTAGGTCCCACCGAGGTCTGGTACCAGCCTTTACCCACTCAATCACCGGAAGTAGCTCGGGGTCTGCAGCCTGGGCCGCTGCAAAGTCCTCGGTGGGTGGAGATATGGTCACAGCTCGGGCCGCCGCAGTCTCTCCGTCTTCGGTCTCGGAGGAACGACCACAGTGCTTGCACGGACGTCTGCTCATCGCGTCAGCATTCTGATGCTTACGGCCTGGTCGGTGGACGATGTCAAATTGATAGGTCAACAGAGCTTGGATCCACCTTGCGAGTTGGCCCTCCGGCTCTTTGAATCTCATGAGCCACCTCAAGGACCTGTGGTCGGTGCGCAGTAGGAACTTCTTCCCGTAGAGGTAGTGCCGGAACGACTTAACGAAGTGGACCACCGCCAAGAGTTCGCGCCTGGTCACGCAGTAGGCCTTCTCAGCCTTGGTGAGTACCCTGCTGCCATATGCCACCACTCTCTCCTGTCCGTTGATCTATTGGGACAGAACGGCTCCGATGCCCCAACCGCTGGCATCCGTGTCCAGGATAAACGGTTTAGACATGTCAGGCATGGCCAGGATGGGCGCCGCTATCATCTTCTCCTTCAGGGTCTCAAATGCGATCTGACAATCGTCGGTCCACACAAAGCTCTTCTCCTTCTGAGTAAGTTCATGCAGGGGCGCTGCCACGGTTGCAAAGTCTTTGACGAACCTCCGATAATAGCTACATAATCCGAGGAAACTCCGTACCTCGGTCTGGGAGACTGGGGTGGGCCAGTCTCTCACAGCCTGGACTTTCTCCGGTTCCGTCTCGATACCAGCGCCGGACACGACGTGTCCCAGGTAGGTGACTTTGCGGGCACCAATCACACACTTGGAGGGTTTCAACTTAAGCCCGTGAAGTTTAGTCTCTGGAACACCACCTCCAAGTTGGCCAGCTTCTCGGTAAACGTCTTCCCGAACACGATGATATCGTCGAGGTAAATGAGGCACGTCTCGTAGTGCAGGCCGGTCAATACTACTTCCATCAGGCGTTGAAAGGTTCCAGGGGCGTTGCACAGCCCGAACGGCATAACGCGGAACTGGTACAGGCAAACGCGGACTTGCATCGATCCTCCGGCGCCAATTCAACTTGCCAGTAGCCGGACATCAAGTCGAGGGTAGACCACCACTGTGCCCCGTTCAGTGCGTCAAGACTGTCATCGATCCTCGGCAGAGGATATGCGTGCGTCTTTCTCTGTGACGTCATTCAGGGCCCGGTAATCGACGCAGAATCGAGATTTACCGTCCTTCTGCTTCACCAGGACGACAGGGGTCGCCCACGGTCCCTCGGAGGGCTCGACCACACCTCGTCGTAATATCTCGTCAACCTGCTTGGCGATCTCCCATCGGGCATGGAGGGGCGGTCTTCTAGGTGGAATACGGATCGGGGGTGCACTCCCCGTCTTTATTTGGTGTTGCACCCTGGTGGTACGCCCAAGGTCATCATCATCGGCAGCAAACAAACCAACGTGTCTATTCAGCATTTGTTCAACTTCCCTCAGCTGGGCTGCACTCAGGCCGTCCTTGGACTTCTCCAACAAAGGCTGCATATATGCCGGCAGGGTCGTCGTCCGCGCCCTCGGCTCCGTAGGCTCTTCCGGAACATCACCTAGTGTGGACATACTACCACAGAAGGTACCAGCATGAATGACTGTGGACTCGTCGGAAGCGTTCAGCATACGAATAGGCACACTCCCATCCGATGCAACTCGAGAGAGTGTTCTCGCCAGGACTAGGCCGGTCTTCTCGGTAAATGCGAGCTCCCCCTCTACTAGTCCAATCTCCCCCGGCGGTGCGTCTCCCACCCTGGCCGGGGCGAGCATCTGAGTTCTAGGCGGTATGGTGATGGTCTCAGCCAGGGCCAAACGATAGCAATCGAAACTTCCCACCACCTCGCATTGCAGGTAATTGCCTCCCAGCTTCAATCGATGGCCTCTTGCGTCAAGTATACAGCCGTGACGATACAGGAAGTCGTATCCCAAGATGGTGTCGATGGACAAATCCCCAGCAACCAGTGTGTGCTTCCACACCGTCCCTCGGATCGATATCCTGAAGTCTCCCTCTCCGAGCAAAGGCATATGAGAACCGTCAGCCACCTTGATGGACTGGTACCGGGAGTCTCGAAGGACTGGTTTAACATCTGGGTCAAGCTGTTCCCATATCCGGCTGATCAAGGAGATAGATGCTCCGGAGTCCACACAGCACATCACTTTCACCGGCCCGATGGACGCGGGTAGGTATATCCGCGCTTCTCCCTGGTTATGAAGTGCAGGCTTGGGTCCCTGGGGCTTTGGTGGGATCCCGGACCCGGACGATCGTCCCGGGGGCGGAGAGGGTGAACGTCTAGGGCACGCCGCCCTAAAATGGCCGTCTTCTCCGCACCTCCAACATCACCGTCGTGGTTGTCGTCCCGTCCTCTGCCCCCGCCTTGAACTTGAGCGTCCCCGTCCCGGAAAGCGCCTCTTATATTCTTCCATCAGGGTAGCAATCTCTGCTCGAAGTCGGGCCTGCGCGTCCTCATCATCCTCAGGAGCGTCAGCCGGGATGTCTTCTCTTGCAGCGGCTCTTGCCGTGGGATCAGGACGTCGCCGTTGGGCGTCTTGGAAGGCCTCTACTTCCACTGCGGCATGCACAGCCTCGTCTAGGGACTTCGGGCGGTACTGCCAGACTTTGAACCGTAAGTCTTCTTCAATTGCCTCAAAGAATTTGTCACGGGCCAGGGTGTCTTGGACCTCATCCCCTGCGTCTGGGTAAGCCATCTGGCCGAGTCTCACCAGAGCTTGGCCCAGTTCAGGTAGATCTTCTCCCCTCAGTCGTCGCCTTGACTTCAGCTTGGACTTATACAGCTCTGTTTGGTTAAGCGGAGCGAAGCGTCTCTCCAAGGCATCACGTAGGCAGGTGAAATTTGCCTCCCCTGGTTTCATCTTCCGACTAGACAGAACCTGTTGTGCTGGCCCCCGCAGGGATACGGCCAAGTGCTGTCCCTTCTCTTCTGGCGTCCACCGGTTCAAGGCTGCGCAATGCTCAAAATGTACCAGATGATCTCTCCAGGGCGTACTCCCATCATAGGTCGAAGCCTTAACCAACATCTTATGGGAAGCAGGGATGGTCTTCACTGTGGCCTCCCCACTGGTATCAGCCGCTGAATGGCGCCCTTCTGCGACCCGGTCGCAAATCGTCTGTTCCTGTACAGGCTGGTCTATGGGGGTTCCGGTAGTACCCTCTTCGGCCCTGGGCCTGGACGTGTGCGCTGGGGCTCCCATCGTCGTCTGATTGAAGGTCGCCCGCATCGTCCGCATCTCTGCCTGTAAGCTCTTGAGGCCCTCTAGTAGCGTCCGGATAGTCGATGGAGTCTCGATCTCGACGATGGCGGGCGATGACAGGTCAAGCGATGCTTCCACAGGACTCACATCTTCTGTCGTCCTCAAAGTCGCTGAAACAGGTGACCCCATCGTCGATCGCTCCCTTCTCTGCAGGATAGCCCGTAGACCCGCCATGTCCGGACGTCTCAGTGGTGTCGCTTGGAAACTCATGGGTAATGGCGTTGTCGGCACGTCGTTGTCGGTCATCTCTAGTAGTCGGTTGTTCTCTTCTGTTGTAGATCAGGCCAGATCCCACCGCTGCCACCAGTTTTCTACGTGTAACGTGTACGAGCAGGACCAGTCGTGGTGTTTACGAGAAAACGAATCAATAACCGGGATTGCCCACTGGCATTCTGGCCGTCACCGTAGTTAGCCCCTTCACTAGTAAAGATCCGGGGATCGAAGAGATGATCACAACCTTACAAGGATGACTGACGCTAATGTAAAGGTCTATTATGGTATATTCTGCACAAATAGTATACGCGATTACAGATAATAGCGTAGAACCGCGCGACCAATGTACGAGATGTCAGAGCGAAACAGCTCACCAATTACGAGTATACGAGTTGTCAGAGCATTTCCATCATAGCTCTCTAGATTTGTATCTAATACCACTTATGCCGGTGCTAGGGGCCGTGTGGTCATATCATCCAAGTTGCCACATGAACAGGTACAATAAAAGCGTACCTGAGATACAACACATATCACGAATCGTTAGATTCTTGATATGTGCTTTAGAATAGGTTAACCAGAAGACTATTCTGTGAAGTCATGTGATGCAGTCAGTATGTCGGCATCTCTTCCCACTTCCCTTATATGTGTTGTAATTAGACAGAATGTCTAAGGAGATGTAACGTTATATCGTGTGGCTTAGACAGAATGTCTAAGATGTAACGTTATGCAGTGGAATGATATTTACATATATGTACAGACACTAGGAGAGTGTATGCAAATAAACTTGATGTTATATGCACGTAATGTAAGGAAGCGTGTGCATATAAGCTTGATGTTATGTACCATCAAGTGTATGCATATAAGCTTAATATTATATATGAATAATATCAGAGTGTATGCATATAAGCTTAATATTATATACAAATAATATAAGAGTGTGTGCATATAATTTTACAGTTATATGTAGTGCTTTAAATTGGCATGGGGGCGATAAAGGTGGCCTGGTTGCTGGCCCTTCGCTTCTGGGTATAAGGGCGGCCTGGCTGCTGGCCCTTCTCTTCCGTCGTTGGAACGTTATGGATGTAACGCTCTCTCAATATATGGCACCCACTCGTTGGAGCCTCCCCACGGATGTGGCAGCCCGTCGTCTTCTTCACCACAAGTCATAGGAACGTTACGCCTGTAACGCTCTCTCAAGAGATGGCACCCAGTCGTTAAAACGTCACGGCTGTAACGCTCTCTCAATATATACCCCCAGTCGTTGGAGCCTCTCCACGGATGTGGCAGCCCGTCGTCTTCTTCACCCCCAAGTCGTCAGAGCCTGACCCTAACTTGTCAGCTCACCAGTCTGCTTCACGCACAGGTAAGTATAGCACGGCGTCTCAACCCTCCCGGCTGCTGCGACCCGTCTATAGGCACGGCCTGTGACTGCACAACCTCACGACGACCCCTTAGGTAAGAACCACGTACAGCTCACCATCCGTGGCCGTCAGGACAACTACTTGGGTCTATAGTGTGCTATTATTTCATCTGGTACCGTTATAGCACCATTTCTGTATGTAAACTGTCGATGGCGACCCTCTGCGACCCTCTGCGACCCGGTCGCAAGCCTCTGCGACCTTTTGCGACCTTCTGCGACCTTTTGCGACCCGATCGCAGGTCTGTAGATTTCACGGTTTATCGACGTTTCTCGGGAGAAGAAGTCTGTCTGTGCTGTGCCTTGTCTTTTCTGTACTGTCTGTAACTTGTATCTTGTCTTTGGCCTTGTCTGTTCTTTACTGTCTGTAACCTATGTCTTGGCTTGACTGTACAGTCTGTAATCTTTGTGATCTCTTTTACACCGGTAAAACGAAGCCCGCCTGTACCGTATCTTGTCTTTGCTGTACTGGCTGCAATATCTGTGCTCTCTTTTACACCGGTAAAACGAAGCCCGCCTGTACTGTATCTTGCCCTTGCTGTACTGGCCGTAATATCTGTGGTCTTTTCCGCCCACGTACAGCGTCTATATTACCGTCTGCGGGTTGCACGATACGCCGTCGAATAACGGTAGGAGGGTTTGGCTCTATTATCCCCGTATTTATAGTACAGTTGCATAGATTTTCTGAGGATGGAGGGAATCCTTATTTATCGTCATATACCGCTTCACGACCGATGACACCGACACATAAATGATACTGCCCACATCCCAGTGCCCGGGTTGTACAGTAAAACAGTGCCGATAGCATACAATCTACTGGTAATGACCTATGTCCTTATTCTACACTGATGTCTGATCATGTTAATTACCGGAATGTGCTACGCGGCAATACATGTCATGTTACAGTCTTATAGAATGCCCCCAGCCTATAATAAACACGCCAGTCGGTTTTCCCACTCTGTCGTGTTCCCTATACTATAGTACACCGCGCAAACACGTTTCCACACTGAAAATGCAAGCCGGCAAATTCGCATTGGTACTGCGTGTTTTTCACAGGTTGTACTAGACTATAGTACACCGCACAAACACGTTCCCACACTGAAAATGCAAGCCGACAAATTCGCATTGGTTTTCCGTGTTTTTCACAGGTTGTACTCGCTACAGGATCTATAATCTTTTCGACTCCCAGGCCAAAACAATTACATTTGCGGCCCGGCCGCAAAGTGTGCCAAAATCAACAATTCAGGCTGTACCTGTGCGTGCTTTCTCTAGAGTTGTCTTTCTGGTCTGAACACGGTTGGAATGTCTGCACGAGCTTAAATAGGGTGAGCACTCTCCACACCCAAAAAGTCCTCACAGGAGGCCTCCTCACGAACGGAGACGTTTCGCCCACAATGAATTATCGTCTCTCACAGCGAAATTACAGTTCATAGTCCATAAACTAGAATGACATCCCAATCTAGAACCCGCAGAGAATATTCCATGTAAACGGCAACTCCTATCTTGCTCTGGTAAGCGAGAAATACGGTAGAATCCATTTCCATACACTGCCTTGTTCGCCACGGAAGATACGTGTCAAGGTCGTTCGCCGCATTCCATTCATATCACCCTGCGGATTCAAACTGTTCTCTACACAACGGTTAACCGTTACAAAAACAAGATTCAACACAGATCTACAACCCTAACATGGACCCCACCAAGTGAGACTGTTAATCAACTATCGTCTGTTTCACGAAAACCCGCCCCATTATGCTGTGATCACTGAACTATAGAATGCGGTCTTCTTGATCAACTATAGACTCGTCCTATTCAATCCTGATCTTTCCTAGCTGTTTTAAGGCAACAACCGAGGAATTATTGCTAAAACTAATGGCATATATGACCTATTTGTGGATTCCTGAGGAGTTGACACTGCTGTACAGTTCATAACCACATTGTTCCAACTTTTACATGTCTAAGCGGAAATGTTTAGCTCAACGAAAATCTAAGACAGTTCTGTGCGGTAACTTGACGTCAGCCATCGCGAAGTGCAACAGATAATCTACACCGACATTTCTGATCGTTTGAAATAAATCAACACCGAAAATATGCAACATTGTATGTGTATATTACTTTCTGTCGTTACACAAATGGTGACAAGTGCATTTATGACCATCCCGAATAACACAATAGTAAAGTTTTGTTTCTTTGTAAGGCAAAATTAAGTATTCAGTAAATGCAAAAGACATATGGTAGTGAGGTATGCTATGAAAAGAACATAGCAGTCACTTTCGCCTTCTCTTCCTATATAACGAAGAAGATGATGACCAAATATTGCGAGAATGGGCCATTCCAAGTAAATTATCGACCCCCTCTACTGAACTGTTTTTTTTTTATATAAAATACCCCATATAAATACCCTACTCAAACTTTTTGCAGCTTATGATCCGAGCCCCGCCCCCTAAAACTGTATCTATATGGTTATATATAGGAGGGAATCTTTTAGTCACACCCTTTCCTCTCTCTTAAACAAGTTAAACGCTCCAGTGTCCACCCCCAAATATTTTAAGCAATTACCACTCGCTCTCCTTTCGTAAAGCATTTATATGGGAGTGTCGATTTTCAATTGGAATGCCCCAATGTGAGGAAGCAATAATGCGAAGGAGAGAGAGTACGAGGGAGCTGTCTCGCACTCTCATCCACTCACATTCTCGCTCTCTCTCGATTTCTCGCGTTACATGTTGTATGAAGTAATATAGGTCGAGCACGCGAGTGACCACTATCTTTTTTTTATAATGAGCCTTTCAGATCTACAGTATAAAATGCAGGCAAACGGGATTCAACCTCGTGGAATGTTGCTCTGTAATCCTCATAATTTGTTGATCTGTAAACCTCCTGGGCGATTGCTCTGTAAACCTCCTGGGCTGTTGCTCTATAAACCCCGTGGGCTGCTGATCTGTAAAATTGTCCTGCAATGTTTCCCTCCGAGCAGCTTCTCGCATTTCAATCGGCTATAACAGTATTTTCGAGCACATCGTATCAGGTTGAGTCGTAGACATACCTTGCAGATGGCAGAGGATATTTTTGACGCTCCGATCCCCCACTGTCCTAAATTGGAAGTGAAATATAAATGCAGAATATCAGCAATCGATCAGCGCATATACCGGCTTATGTTTCCTTCAACAACTGTACTTAACCCTACCTGGCCTGAGAGAGGGGGCCGAAATGCCCCCCCTACCAACTTTCTGCGCTATCTCCGGAACGACAAAAAATGGAGAGCTGAAACTCCTTGACTTTAAAGCTTATCATATTGCGGTCATTTTGAGCCTATTTGCATAACACCCCGAGCAGAGGATCATGGGCAAATTCAAGATGGTGGCCACGTGGGGTACCAGAAAAGTGATGTTTTTGTCATATTTCTTCAAAATTTCTGCTTTTCCGCGATGAAAAGTGGGCAAAATGTATTTTATTTCACATCACATTAATATTTGCTAATTTAACAGGCAGTTTATGCGGAGAAATTGTATAAATAAAGAAAAAAAGGAAAATCCGACCGAAAAATCGACCAAAAAATGCCGTTTTGAAAATGACGTCACTGAGACGTCATCAAAGCGGCCATCTTGGATTTTTTCGCATTTTCTGGTAGAGTGTGGTAAGTGTGGTAAGGGGTAGCTCAAGGGTTAAGAAAAATAGTGGGAGAGGGCATTCGCACCTCCCAGGCCTGGACAGATAGGGTTAAGGAGGTTCCAGGCAATTTGAAAAATAAATGCCAAATTACCCAAGTTTTCCAAATTTTCTTCGCTGAGGACGCATTGCCTCAATATTTGTAAAACACATTATCCAATTCAAAAAACCTTTCACAACTGTTCTTTTTAACGTTTGTATTTTTCTTTTTCATTAAATTTAATTTAAATATAATTTATTTCTGGTATAATTTATATTTGCCGTGAAATTCGATTAGTCCGGAACGTCTTTGATCCGCTAGGGCGACATTGCTGTTGATGCTGTGGCAAATACGTTTGGCTGTTCAAACGTTTCTTCTTGAAAATAACAGCAAACAGCAAATACAATTCAGGCTAAGTACATGTAGATGCAATATTGATGTTAATCAATCTGGCCGGGGTTGAGTGCGGGGGAGGGGGTGATGACATTTAAATGAAAATAAGAAAACAATCTCAAACTCTCGCTGTGACACCCTCGGACTGCATTGGGCAAATATTCTCGGTACCTAGTACCCCCGCAATGTTAATGATACGGACATTTTAATAAATTCTCCACCAAAACGGATATTTTGTGTACTGAAAATAGATAAAGAGTAAAACCGTTATTAAGCGCCTTTTTCCAAATATTCCTTTGTTTTTAGATAGATAGATAGATAGAACCTTTATTTATCCAGGGTTACACAATTAGTTCAAGAACTAGTTTCCATTATGGCAATTATACTATTGCATCAGTGCAACCTGAATTATATGTGTGAGAAGTTTCAGTTTCTGCCATTCGTTATTTCCAACTTACTGACACTTCCTGAAAAGTGACACCAATCTGGGACACCACCAGCCATACAGACTAGTAGTTCGAGCTTCCTATGACCCTTTAGCCACACGACGGATAATTTCCGACATTGTCTGGCTGAGATCAGGGATCTCCCCGTCCAAAAAAAAACAAAATTGGAGGGACCACGGGGTCGCGCTGAACGTTATCCTTTCTATCTAAACCCTACCTAAATCCCGGTGGCTATATTGTAGACCTTTCCAGGTCCCCTAATTATTTCCCTTGTCCCTTGAGATAGGAAGTTGAAACTACCACAATATATCCTCGAGTCGAGCTCCACCAGAAAATGTAAAAATGTCCAAGATGACCGCTTTCTTGACGTCACAGTGATGGGGGAGGGGGGGGGGAGGTGTCGATTTTTTGTGTGTGGGGTGCGGGGGGGTAGATTTCCCGATTTTTTATTTATAGAATTTCTTCGCAAATACTGCATGATAGATTAGTGAACAGTATAACATGATGTGAAATAAAAAAGTTCTTGTCACCTCTCCTCATGCCTGACAGGTTTAACAAACTTACAAGTCGTTTTCTGAAGTGAGATATCTGTAAAATTTACGCTTCAGCGACAATCCATAGCAAAAAGACTAGGATGGGTATTCAAACCCACCAGAAATGAAAAAGGTATCAATTAGCTTACCATCAGCGGGAGCGATTGAAGTCACCAGAAGCAGAACCGCGATCATCATACACGTTGATTTCCTCGATAGCAACATTATATATTGTATTGGTTACCGGACGAAGCTCAACCTGGGGAAATTCAAAGTACAAATTTCAAAAATAATGAACAACAATCGAAACCACATGGAAAGGGAAATAATTGTATAATAAAGTTCAGATACCAGTATCGTTGAGGATAAACATTCATAATAAAAGCACTCCCTCCATGTTTGTATGCTCCGCACGAACCCTACACATGTTCTGTGCAACTAATATTTGAACGGTCCTACACAAGCCGAGCTCAGGCGGAGAAAATGTTGCAGGGGAGTCATCACTTTGACGTCGAAGCAGATGTGACACGAGGTTCTGTCTTAAATCGTAGCGAATATGAACAGCTGAATTCAAAACGGCCACGTGGGGGTGAAATATAGGACACATTGCCTGGCTTTCATTTAGCTCAAATTTGGGCATATTCGTCATGAATGTGTTCGAAATTCCTAATAATATGACTGACATGGTCTCTCTCGCATGTGTGTGGCATTGTCTGATGACGCAAAGGATATATTAGTGGTAGTAATGTGTAAAGTTAAAATCGGCGGCAGTAAATGTAGGCGTTCTGTACAACTTGACAGCCTAGCTTCCTCTAATATGTTTTATCTCAAATTATTGGATATTAGATAGAATTAGTGAAATATCTTTGAAGAGTTTCTAGAAAATTAGGAAAATAAAATGTCCTTTTTATTGTATTTCGGGATGTGGTCTTCATGATGTGGTTATGCTTATTTTTGCATAATCTATGATTTTGTGTGGTCTGCTGTAATGAATTAGCCTTAGTCTGGTACATTTAGATGAAATTAGATAGGAATTCGATTAAATATGCCTATATTTTCATACAAATAGCAAATATTTGTTAACCAGTTAAAGTTTCATTTTCGTAAAAAGCAAGACAATAGTTTTCCAGAACAATGCTAAAAAGGAAAATGTAATAAAAAGGTGTGCTCACCAAGCTTTTCTTCGAGACAATAGGATTCCAACATGACGCGCAATAGCCACGAAGTTATTACCCTGAGAACCTGGCTTCTGTGAAAATTGTCAATCTAGAGACTTTTCACAGAAGATTCTCTCCACGTTGTCAGGTAATGATTATCCACAATTACACTTGCGGAATATATATGTGCATCAGCAAGACGTTCCGGAAAGCGGTAATTCATTGCTTATATATTCTAATTCCTAAACACATATATTACGACAAACCGGTAACTGACAAAAAACTCACTCTTATGTGTACATACCTGGTCAACCTCAACGCAAGCCGAATGCGTGGTTCAACTGGAGAGGTGTAAAATATGCCAGTTCTATACATCCGCCATTCTCCCAACGTCAGAGTGTGTAACCTCCAAACCGTCGGTAAACAAGGCTCTGACTTCACCCCTATACAAATGCCTGGCGCGCAGCTGTTTTCCGCTGAGCCAATAAGAGAGCGTTTTATATTTTCCGGCTGACTACGTCCTCACAGCTGATCACCGCGTGAAGCACGGGCGGTCATATTGTAAACAACATGACCAGACAGTCAACAAGCGTGCGTCTTTCAGAAAATTAAATTATGGACATGTGTATCGAATGATATCCGTGTTTCATGTCGCCGGTCTTGAACTCAGTGGGGGAGGGTAACACAACACAAATCAACGTCAACACAAAATATAATATTGAAAAATTACTCAGTCAAAATTACTCATCTGAACTTCAGCGAGGTATATATTATTATGTATTGATGTGCAACAAGTAAGTAATAAAAACAATCAGTGAAGGAGGTGGACGAGAACTGTGCATCGGAACACATCATTGGCCTAATTTCCTCGCAGTACTAAATATTAAATAATGAGATATCAGTTAAATGTGTTTGTTTCCCTGTTTATACCCATAAATACCCATAAAGATTTTGTCTGAAAATAACGGATTTCAGTTTAGCAACTGTGGTTTAATCTAATAATTAATTCAGTTTTTTTTTTCAAATTTGCAATTTTTTATCAAACTAACTTATTTAAATTTGCTCAAACTACAAAATGTTTATCAAATAAATTGGTTTTGAATTAAAAAATGACAATAACAGTATTATCACAATTTTCAGTATTATATTTAAAATTTATATTATAATTTATTATTATTATTTTATTAATATAATTTACCTGTTTATAAATTTACCATCGAATCACCGCATGAGCCTCCTCGGCGACAATAGCCGCTGTGGTTTCTCCGTGTTTAATTAGCAAATCGCGGTTCTCTTCCTGGTTTAACAGTAACTCGAGGCTTGAGAATACAAAGGAATGGTGATTTTTCTCTGTCGCAATCACCAGGTGCAGATATGTGGTAGTAAACCCCAGGGCTCGAAGTGCATTTACTTGCTCGTTAATGATGGAAGTTGACTGACAGATCACAAATACCAGTCCGGTTTTTTTAAACAGGACGCCCCTCAAAGATTTGCCGCTGTTCTTTCTCGTCGATATACAACGCCTATGTTGATTGGCTCACCGAAGTTACGCTCAGCTTTTCGGAAATCATCGGCCCTATTCGGCAATCTCAACAAGTTCGCTTCATTTAGTAACGGAGGCTGTTGATTGGGCGAGAGCCATGCGCAGAAAGGCTGCGCGCCGCACTTAGCCCCACTTTGACATCAGAGGGTATATATGACAATAGGGGATATACAATCTGATGCCATGAGAATGTAGTGAACAGGCTGGTGACTGCATTGAATTATCCATCTCACCCGCCCACACTTACCCTCCTTCACCCTTAAGTCGCGGTCTGGGGATATTTACTTGTGGAAATAAAGGTTCAGTAACTATAATTCGAAGCTGTAGAAACTGTGAAATTTAACAGTTCACTTTATTAGCTTTGCAACTGGGAATATATATGAAATTCAGGATAAGAAATCAAACAATTCAGTTGTATCCTGTAAATGGAGAGGAAATCAATCTGTTAATGGTTGAAATACATTTAGGAAAATAGATGTTTGCGTAAACATAGCCATTATAGCAATCTAACTCTTATTGTGGTACAACAGCAATCAATATTAATGTGATAAATTTGAAATTATACCTGAAATTCGACAGTCAACCAATATCAACAGTGCTGAGTGAAGCCTCGTTCCGAATTGAGCGTGACATGCGCAGTGATTTCTTTCATACCACTTCGCGTATCGCTTCGCGACTTCGCGTATCGCTTCGCGACTTCGCGTATCGCTTCGCGACTTCGCGCATCGCTTCGCGACTTCGCAACTTCGCGACTTCGCGTATCGCTTCGCGACTTCGCGTATCGCTTCGCGACTTCGCGTATCGCTTCGCGACTTCGCGCATCGCTTCGCGACTTCGCGTATCGCTTCGCGACTTCGCGTATCGCTTCGTACTATCGCTTCGCGACTTCGCAATATCGCTTCGCGTCTTCGCATTATCGCTTCGCGTCTTCGCGTTATCGCTTCGCGTCTTCGCGTTATCGCTTCGCGTCTTCGCGTTATCGCTTCGCGACTTCGCAATATCGCTTCGCGTCTTCGCAATATCGCTTCGCG
>JAVTVY010017388.1:0-60826 GCA_036873755.1 Hanleya hanleyi | reverse complement strand
CGCAACCGTTACATTTACCTGGCCGGTGGGAATGTGCCCTCGTGGATGTCCAATACCCTTACTCGTGGTACAACGTGCGAGCCAATGAAGTGTGGTACGAGGTCACCTACGAAGGCAAAAACACCCGGCTCACCCTGCCCGAAGGCCAATATGATACCCCCAAAGAGTTCATGGGTGGGCTGTCAAGACTGATGCATGATAAGGCGCTACGGGGGTGACGGATAGTGCAACACGCCTGATAGCCTTGCGCTTCAAGAGAAACGTGTTCTTCGATGTCAACGTACACAACGACAAGGCACAGCTTACCGTCACCGATACCGTGAATGTGAAACTCAGTCCTACACTACAGCAAATGCTGGGTTTCGATCTACAGACGTTCGCTGGTCCTAACCAACACCATGGCGAGATGCCGATGGATATGAAGTCGGGTATGTACGGACTCTACGTCTACTCGGACGTGGTGGACAACCACATCGTGGGCGATATCAACACACCTCTGTTACGGGTGGTCCCCATTAAAAAGACGTATGGCGATCAAGTCACCCACAGTTTCAACCATATCATGTACCTGCCCGTACGACATACCGACATCAACACGATCATGGTGGATATAAGAGATGACACGGGACGAGCGGTGGCATTCGAACGAGGAAAAGTGGTGCTGACACTTCATTTTCGACAAGCACGTGCTCCCCACTTTGCATAATGAAAGTACCTTACGAGTGCGATGCACGCAGCTATGCCGACTATTATGCCCAACAGGCCGGGGGTGGCTTTCCGGTCTTTAGCGGTGCACGCATGCAACGAGGACATGGTCTGGGGAACATACTGGCAGCATTGTGAAAACGTTCCTGCCCTTGGTGACGCGTGGGGTGAAAGCAATCGGCAAACAAGCGGTACGCAGTGGACTGCAAGTGGCCGGTGATGTTTTGGGGGGTACGGCACCCCGACAAGCCTTGAAACGATGGGCCAAAGAAGCGGGAGGCGTCTTGGTGGCCAAAGCACAACGCACCGTAGGGAATAAAAGAGCTGCCCCACCGAGATCACGCACCAGTCGACGACCGACCCAGCGACGACGCACATCCAAGAAGACCCGGGATATCTTTTCTTAAAACATGGCCTTAATCCACGCCGAGTCCTGCCCTCCACCAACAGTGAATTTGATTTGTGGACCGTGCCGCCCACACAAACCAGTGTCGAACAAGGATTATGGGTGGAGCATCTCCCGCTCTCCAGCATCAACGAAACCGGGCCCATCGAGTTCACCATCAGTAATGCGGATACGGCCTATGTGGATTTAGCCCATACCTACTTGTATGTGAAAGCCAAGGTGGTCAATGGAGCTGGCACCAGACTCCCTGACCAAGCAACGGTGGGCCCGACGAATCTCTGGCTGCACTCGATGTTTCAGCAGGTGGATATTTTTCTCAGGGACAAACTCATCAGTGACTCCACCAACACGTACCCCTATCGAGCCTACATCGAGACACTGTTGTCGTATGGCCGAGAGGCTAAAAAATCTCAGCTGACAACCGCTTTATTCTACAGGGACACGGCCGAGCACATGGACACGGCGGACAATGGGGGATATAACAAACGGAAGGCTTTCACTGCGAACAGTGCCTCGGTGGATATGATGGGTCGACTGCATGCAGACATGTTCATGCAAGACCGGTACCTCTTGAACAAGATCCCCATCAAAATCCGACTGATACGGGCGCCTCCGACCTTCGCCTTGATGGCCACTAACGTAGAGGGGCATGTAGCGGACTATAAGATTGTCATCCAAGACGCAGTCCTGTATGTCCGAAAAGTGAAACCGAATCCAGCCGTTCAATTGGGACACATGAAAGCCTTGGAAACAAAACCAGCCCAGTACCCTATCCGACGTGTACAAACCAAAGTGTTCTCTGTGCCTGCTGGAAATATGGGCGCCAACAAAGAAAACCTGTTCCTGGGGGAACTACCCAAGCGATTGATCCTGGCCTGTGTAGAAAATACCAGTTTCAGCGGAGCCTACCCAGAGAATCCGTTTGACTTTAAACATTTCGGCATCAATTTTGTGGCCCTGCATGTGGATGGACAACAGGTGCCAGCCACGGCCTTAACCCCGAACTTTGGGCGGAGGAATTTCATTCGAGCCTACCAGAGCCTGTTTACAGCCACCGGTCAAATCAACCAGGACGAAGGGAATATGATCAGTCGGGAGGACTACGCGAACGGATACACGTTGTTCTGTTTCGATCTGACCCCCACCTTAGAGAACGACCATCAGCTGGCCCTGGCCAAGCAAGGCAACTTACGGTTGGAAATCCACTTTGCACGAGCCCTGGCGACCACCGTCAATGTGATCTGCTACGCCGAGTTTGACAACATCATTCAAGTGGACAAGGCGCGCAACGTCCTGTGTGACTTCTCCACCTAACATGGATACAGACCAGATAACC
Organism: Hanleya hanleyi; assembly: GCA_036873755.1. NCBI lineage: Eukaryota > Metazoa > Mollusca > Polyplacophora > Lepidopleurida > Hanleyidae > Hanleya > Hanleya hanleyi. Next base: position 58,379 of record JAVTVY010017388.1, on the reverse strand, counting down.
ACCGTGCTGGAGAATGACCCAGAGACACGTAGGGTCTTTCAAGGGGTGTTCGCCCGAGATGTGTTTCCATTAGACCGTATGTATCCGGCTGCTTACGTTCTCAACACGGACCCGATGGATCGACCCGGTGAACACTGGGTGGCCGTGTACTTGACAGAAGAGCAGGGCGAATACTTTGACCCGTACGGCCTGCCACCCCTCCATCCCGATTTAACAGACTTCATGGATCAAGGCACAGAGACGTGGTGTTGGAACAGTCAAACGTTGCAAAGCCTGACCAGTGGCGTGTGCGGACAATATTGCTTGTTTTACCTGTACCATCGATGCCGGGGAAGACCCTTATCTACTATCGTACAGATGTTTGACGAGTACCCCCAGGCCGAGGACCGCGATGTACTCGTCTATGACTGGGCCGCCCATCATTTCAATGTACAAGCCCCGTTCTGAGCTTGAATTATTTCAATGTACATACGCCCGCTGTTCTGGGCTTCAGTTAATGACAAGCCCCTTGTTCTGGGCTTCAGTTAATGACAAGCCCCTTGTTCTGGGCTTCAGTTAATGACAAGCCCCTTGTTCTGGGCTTGAGTTTTCAAGTGGTTGTTCTCACGTTGTTGTTGTTCAATGAATAAAAAAATGAGATCTCACCAAAAAACCCTGTCTTGTGTGTTTTATTCCTGATGCATTAATGCCCAATGCGGAGATTCAGTCAAACTGAAATCAGTGGTGTAGGATGGGACCAAAATGTAACCCATCAAGTTTAGAATGCAAGAGCACTATAGTAAAAATAGAGAGCCAATGAAATCAGCCCACAGACCAAGTACGTGTTTTTGGTCTAGGTTTGGAGCGGGCATTTCATTGAGGTACGTGTATACGGTGAGTGAAGAGACTCGTCCAACACGTATCGATTATGACTATCAGTGCTAGGTAACCCATCAAGGTTAGAATGCAAGAGCACTATAGTAAAAATAGAGAGCCAATGAAATCAGCCTACAGACCAAGTACGTGTTTTTTGGTCTAGGTTTGGAGCGGGCATTTCATTGAGGTACGTGTATACGGTGAGTGAAGAGACTCGTCCAACACGTATAGATTATACTATAAGTTCTATTAGCCAATCAGTGGCCTAGAATGGAGCCAAAGGTAACCCATCCATGTCCAGAAAAACATTACCCGGGTGTACAAGAACCCAGATGTAGGCGCGGACGTCAGCGAAAGCACACCGTGAATACCCCAATTCGATTGGCTGATTGTTCGATCGCTGATTGGTTCTTTTTCTCGACCGCTGATTGGCTCTTTTTCTCGACCGCTGATTGGTCCACATGGAACTGCCCATCTTTCCCAGGTTCATCTAGAATCCCCCTTTTTTGTGCTCAAGCTCTGACTATAGCGATACCGCAACATTGTCTCATTGGACATTGGACCGTCTGACCTGGAGGTGACCCTTTGACCTTTTGACCCGCGTCCGCGCGCGCGCGCGCACTGCCGGGGATGACGCGGGATGACGCGCGCGCGCGCTGCGGGGCGCTGGGGCGGGAAAACACCCCGGCGGTTGAACATTGCAACTCTTGTATGTTTGGAGGTAGTGTTTAGTGAAAACCCGGAAGTGACGTGACAACCCACGTCACCTGCGTATATACTCCTGTAAAATAGAGCCGATTTTATTTCTTTGGAAGGGACAAGGTGAATTGCGCTTTTTATACTACTAAACTGTGATGTAGATTACATCTTACATAGGCCTTAAGGCCGTGATATGCATATGAAGTATTCTGGGGCATGGTCAGTACTTTCCAATTTTCCCTTCGTCTACTACTCGCCGATTTTTTTGATTTTTTTATTATTTATTTATTTATTTATTTATTTATTTATTTCCTCGAGAGCTTTAAAATAAGACCTCACTCTACCCCATCGGGCCACTAGTGCTCCAACATGTCCACCCGTATGGATTGATACATACTAATATCCCAGTATATGAGTGTATATGGGTCTATATGGATCTATATACAAGCCTACGCGGTACTTTCAATTTTTTTTCCATCGTATTCTACATGATCAACCTCATAGCTCATAGTAAAAGCCATAAAAAAACCCGATCACCCCTATACCCATTCAGGCTAAATATAGCGGACATGATCTTCGAATTGGTCTAGTCCGAGTTGTCTCCCTTGCACCAAAGCGTATAGATGGCGCTGTGGTTTGAACGACTTTATTATCCGGGGAAATTTTGGTGTTCAGTAGCCATTTTGTGTTTTCTGAGCGTGAGAACATTCTCTGTTGCAGTGTATAACGGAACTTTGTTCCATTTCGGTATCCGCTGAGATGAATAATGTGATCTGCATCATGCATCGCCTGCATGTCACACGTAGACTGAAATCGAGGGAGTGTGCTGTGTTCCAGCGGACGCATCAATTTGTGTGATATCCGACAGGAAACGTGAAAATTGATATTCTTTCACAGATTTCGAAGTGTATAGGGGCCTACAGTTCTGGTGAGAATGAACGCAGCCTTTATGATCAGCGATTGAACGATAATGTAGGCCACCGAACAGGTTTTGTGGAATCAACATTCTGTAACGACTGGAGGGATTTTATCGGACATGTGCAGTACGGAACGCTTATCGTGGCAGTCCGTATAATTTGTCAATTTTTGTGTTTGGCACCACAACAGTGAAAGCTGATGGATGAAATTCTACTGCACGGGAACGGTAACGAATGAATGGAATATCTTACCAAACTCTCAGGTAGGATGTGGGTTTCAGGAGTTCACCGGGTGTGACAATTTCTTTATAATGATTTGTGATAAAAGCGGGTAAAACCTAATGTCAAAATCTCCTTGAAGGTCACGGAGATGTCGATTTATTGCTGATCAGCTGATTTCCAGGACAGACAGACATTATTTCGGCTCTTTTCTCTTCGAAATTCTTGTAATTTGCTCAATACAAATAAATATTTAAATTGACTCTGAGTTTTCTGTTGGCATTATTTCAGCAATATTATGCACTAATGGGTTTTATCGAAAAAATCATAAGAAATTTAATGATTTGGGACAAGGGGTACATACACAGCACAGTGGGATTCTTGCACTGCCTGACACGGGTGAGTGGGTGGGTTCAAAATGGCGGACTTTCAACGTCGCAGAGAAAATAAGCGGCCGCCATTTTGAACCCACCCACTCACTATACAGTGGGTCAGCCTATATATTGCACGCACTGACGCCGGTGAGTGGGTGGGTTAAAAATGGAGGACTGTGCATCACGGCCATTTTGTACTCACCTCCCCACTAGACTATAAAAAGCCTATAATTTTGATATGTATTCACCAATACACCATCATGAGTTTTCGAAGACGACGTGCCCCTCTGTTTACACATCATCCGACTCGAGACACGAGAATTGCTCAGACAGAAGAACTCAGAGAAATCGTTGCCCATGAAGAAGAAGAAGATGGAAGCGAATTGTCGATCATCTCCAGTTTTCAACGAGTACTTGAAGATGAATCCACGTTAATCAACAGTACCCAAGAACTCGCACAACAATTGCGGGAAGAGGTTAGAACAGAAGAAAGTAGCCGGCTACGAAGACTGAGTGAACAACAGGACCAAGACATACACAGAATGGAAGAAAACGACAGTGATGTGACGGAAGGTGGAGAACAAGACGAGCTGCCCTGGCTAAATTCTAGTAGACCTCCCACAACAACCACGATGACACCGCCTGTCTACACTGAAAGTATAAGGACTGAATCCCCTACAGCCGGACCTCCTACCATTGCCGAAACTCCCACAATTTCAGCGGCAGAAACACCACAACCCTGTCGCCACCAAGTCGAGATAATCCAACTCAATGAACAGATTATGGTCATGCAGAGAGGGCTGGATGGGATGGAGACGACCCTGAATGGAATGGAAGCGCAAATTACCATACTCAAGAAAGAACGCCGTGTCGAAGAGAAAAAAACACGATGCAGTATCTGTACGGAGGAAGAAAGTTGGTACGCCGTGTTACCTTGTGGACATCTTTGCCTATGCAAGGATTGCTGGGTAACCCTGACGTGTCAAGGTGCGATGTGTCGATGCATTGATGCCGGCGAGTCCCATTTGAAAATAAAATGCCCGATATGCAGAAAACATGTAGGAGGCGTGAAGAGAATATTCCGCGCCTAAAGTGTGTCGTATCACGCTATCAACGGCCCTTTTGAGGGCCAACCCATCTTTCCGGAAGAGAAAACTTCTTTCCTAAGCACACCAACTAACACCAGATGTCCATCATCCTTTTTCCCCAAAAAAAAATTTTTTCAAAAATTTTTTTTTGAAAAACAAAAATCTTCATACGTCAAGTCAACAAAATTTTATTTTCAGGTAGAGGGTCGAGTCCGGTATCATATTGAAGCTGACGTGAAATGCTTCACAATGATACCTCACTCGACCCGATTGGACCATTAGGGACGCCTCTAACCTCAAAAAAAAGATTATTTTGAAGATAATTATCAACATCCGGTGTATGAAGATTTTTTTATTTTAGAGGTAGTGGGTCGAGTGAGGTATCTAATGGAAGCTGACGTGAAATGCTTCACAATGATACCTCACTCGACCCGATTGCACCACTAGGGGCTGCCCTAACTCCAATAAAGGCTATTTTGAATTTTCTGCGCATGCGCGAAGTCCAAAGGCTATGAAAATAGCCTTTTTTGGGGGGTTAGAGGCGTCCCTAATGAACCAATCGGGTCGAATGAGGTATTAAATTGAAGGTGACGTGAAGGAGCATCTGATAGACTGGGTATGGGCTTGAATTAGGGTAATTGTGCGCATGCGCGAAGATGATATCAAAAATATGAATCTTCAAAAATAGCCTTTTTGGAGTTAGAGGCGTCCCTAATGGACCAATCGGGACGAGTGAGGTATCAAATTGAAGGTAACGTGAAGGAGCATCTCATGAACTGGTGTAGGTTGAACTATAAGCATTCTGCGCATGCGCAATCTTCAAAATAGCCGTTTTTGGAGTTAGGGCAGCCCCTAGTGGTCCAATCGGGTCGAGTGAGGTATCAATGTGAAGCATTTCACGTCAGCTTCCATTTAATACCTCACTCGACCCACTACCTCTAAAATAAAAAAAAAAAAAATCTTCGTACACCCGATGTTGACATTTATCTGCAAAATAGCCTTTTTGGAGCTAGGAGAGCCCCTAGTGGCCCGATCGAGCCGAGTGAGGTATCAATGTGAAGGTGAGATGAAGGGCCATCTGATGGACTGGTGTGGGTTGAACTATCAGCATTCTGCGCATGCGCAAGAATGGAAATAGACGTTTTTGGAGCTATTTGACTATTAAAAAAAGGAAAAAAATGAACACTAAGCAAAAGTAAAAGGTTCACAAACCATACAACACAGGCAAGCTGACTGGATGACTGGCTGGCTGACTGGCTGGCTGGCTAGAGGTGAAGCAGACTAGAGGTGAAAACAGGCAGGCTGGCTGGTCAGGTCAGGTAAGTCAGAGTGCTCCACAAAGTAGTGCAATTGAATACACCCCTTTCCCTAAAAATCGACTGCTTTTATACGTTTTCCCCGTGAGTGGGTGGGTTCAAAATGGCGGACCCTTATTTTACACACACAACACCCTCAGCCACCATTTTAAACCCACCCACTCACATCCCAGGTCAAATCAGTGCACCCGAGTGAGTGGGTGGGTTCAAAATGGCGGACTTTCAACGTCCCAGAGAAAATAACCGGCCACCATTTTGAACCCACCCACTCAATCACCCCGGTGAGTGGGTGGGTTCAAAATGGCGGACCCTTATTTTACACACACAACACCCTCAGCCACCATTTTAAACCCACCCACTCACATCCCAGGTCAAATCAGTGCACCCGAGTGAGTGGGTGGGTTCAAAATGGCGGACTTTCAACGTCCCAGAGAAAATAACCGGCCACCATTTTGAACCCACCCACTCACATAGCACTCAATCACCCCGGTGAGTGGGTGGGTTCAAAATGGCGGACCCTTATTTTACACACACAACACCCTAAGCCGCCATTTTAAACCCACCCACTCACATCCCAGGTCAATCAGTGCACCCGAGTGAGTGGGTGGGTTCAAAATGGCGGACTTTCAACGTCCCAGAGAAAATAACCCGCCGCCATTTTTAACCCACCCACTCACATCTCAACTCACGTATGCGAACCCCCCCTATGGCAACCCAAAAATTAACTCCGCGCATGCGCAGTGAGGCGCTATCCTACCGTTTTACACATTGTATACTACTAGTGAGTCAGTGAGTGAGTGAGTGAGTGAGTCAGTCCCTCCGAATTCTTTATCCGGCAAAATAAGGAGAACTGTTGACATTAGAACCTTGATTTTTAGCACGAACGTACATTAGGAGACTGTTACCAGCAAGTTCTGAGCTGACCTACTTTCTGGCTCAATTTCTGACCTAAGTAGGTGAGCTAGAACCTTCTAAATTGGCAAAAACATGTCTCAATCTCTTCCACGACCATGGAAACGGCTTAATTGGATTTGCTAAAGCTTTTTCCAAAAATAAATATATTTGTTATTACACGTAAGTTGATGGTTACTTTATAATATACTGACATGAACGTCCATTAGGGGACTGTTACCAGCAAGTTCTGAGCTGACATACTTTTGATGATAAGCTTTTGATGATAATTTGACATATTTAGGTGGCCTAGAAACCTGTAAACGTGTAGGCATTATTATTATATCCAATCCAAGCACGGAGATGCTAATGGTCAGTCTTATGTCAAGGTACACAGTTAAGGTACTTAGTCATACCGCCATGTATGCAATTAGTAAATATTAATGTGATGCGAAATAAAATAGTTTTTCTCACTTCTCGTCGCGAAAAAGATTCCATCCATTCTAGACCCAACGCTTTGAAAACTTCGTGCGAAATGTTCGTCGATATTCTACGAGATCCCATAATAAGCCAATCATGAAAATTTCTGCCTTTTCTGTCTGACAATGATTGGCGCTTAGTTCACGGAGATTAAAATCTTCGCACGGCACAATCTTTTGATATTTTCTGTTCCCTAACAAAGCCATACTGTTCGGCGGGAGTAATCTATGACCTTAACGGTTTACCACGCACGCTGTCATGACTGTCTGGAAATGATACCATATTTGGATACTGTTTCCCGATAATGTTTATATATTAGTTCACGTGTTATCGTGTGTAATTACTGTGAGCGTGATTTTGAAATTGTTTCAGCTAGTCACCTGATTGGCTAACCTGATTGGCTAACAATTGTAGTTTCAAATATGCACGAGACTTCTATAGCGCTGAATTCAGATATAATGTCCCGTGATATTATATCTGAGTTTACTGAGATTGCGATTTTCTGCGACTACTTTAACAATGTAACAATCAATGGTTGGTATGTACATAATTTGCCGGGACACCCTAGTTCAAGTTTCAAGTTTCCTAAGTTCCCTAGTTCCAAGTTCCCAAGTTTCAAGTTCCAGCTCCGTAGTTCCAAGCTCCAGTTCCCCCAAGCTCCAGTTCCCCCAAGCTTCGCCTCCAAAGTTCAAAAGCTACAGTTCAAAAGCTCACAGACCCAAAGCTCTCAGATATGATACACATCTGGTTGTTTAAGAGGCATAACACATATGCCATTGTCAATCAGCCCTTATTATAATGTTACTTATTACTGTCTAACCTCTTCAACACATGTTTTGAATTGTTGTGGAGCTCACTGATTATAGATTACAGATTAAATAAGCCGCATCTAACGCCTACTGGAACCAATTTTTTGGGGGGATTAGAAGTTTGTGAAAACATCCTTCAGGATAGCACGGCCATGGAAAATAACTTTAAATGGAAGAAAGTCCTGTCCATCCTCTGTAGAGGAACTTAGATTACACACTTCCATCTTATAATTTTACAATCGATCAGTTTCTTTTGTCGTGAAACTTCGCTGAGATAGCTATGAGGTCACAGAAAGTGACCAACCTTCTCTCTCAAATTCAAATGCCCATCGTATCAGATTTTTGGAAGTTCGGAAGACCATGAATACGCGTCAGGATAGCTGTGGGATCAGGGAAAGTAAGTGAGGAGTAAAGGGGGTACATTATCATGCCTTTATGCAGAACTATTTGGATGATTTGCTAAATATTCTGTTGAAACAGAACTTTTTGATCTATGTGTGTACTAACAAATGTAATATCGTAGTATGCTTGGACTGGGGCTATTCGGTATTGCCGATGATACGCGACCAAACTTTCTTTACAAACATGACAAATGCGACCGGTCATCAGATTTCTTGTATTCATCATATACCCGTCTTGTTCCCCTGATGATTCCGACTGTCGCATTGACCCTCTTGATCACCAGATACCCCATATAAATCGAATTACCGCGGTTCACTTACACATCAGCAGCCAAAATTAGAGGTATGTATGAATGGATGGCAATTAGTTTCATTTCAAAGATTTCTCAGTTATGTAATTCATATAATCGTCAGCATTGTTTCGATTTTTTACCCCTCGGTCAAAATTTGACCGAAGGATAGTGTTGTCGTCATATATGTCCGTCCGCCCATCACACCTTTCTCGTTACCCAGATATCTTTAGAGTGGCTTACTCTAGGCACACCAAACTTGCAGTGCACACCCATATGCTCGTGAACCAGAACCCTGTTGGTTGGGAACTTTGGCGGCTATCTTTAATCTATGCGAGACCATCATAGCTTTCTCATTACCAAGATATCGTTAGAACGACTTAACCTAGGCTCACCAGTGCACATCCATATGCTTATGGCCCAGAACCCGAATGAATCAGATTTATTGGAAACCTTGGCGGCCATCTTTAATTTACGCGAAACCGTTAATCTTGTGTATCTCGGGTACCTTTTCGCTGTTCAGTGTGAAACTTGGTATAGATTATTAATGCATCAAGAAACTTTGAAGGAATGATGAAATCAGTTTCCCTGATTCGGTGGAAACCTTGGCGGCCATCTTTAATTTATGCAAAATCTCAAATGATATATATCTCTAATACCATTGAAGTGTTCTATATGAAACTTGGTATACAGCGTCGATGTATCAAGAGAGTCGCAATGAATAACCACATCAGTTCCTCTGAGTGGTGGGAAGGATGGACGGCCAGCTTTAATTCATGCAAAATCATCAATGATCTCTATCTCTGATAACGTTCAAGTGCTCGATGTAAAATGTGGTATACATGTACATCATCGATGCATCAAGAGACTTACGATAAATGACAGTTATGGTTTCTGTGATTGGGCGGAAACCTTGGTGGCCATCTTTAATTTATGCAAAATCTTTAATGATGTATATCTCTGATACCATTTCAGTGTTCTATACGAAACTTGATATATAGCATCGATGTATCAAGAGACTTGCAGTGAATAACCACATCAGCTCCTCTGAGTGGCTGGAAGGATGGGCGGCCATCTCTAATTTGTGCGAAATCATGAATGATCTCTATCATTGATACTCTGACCTCGATGTAAAATTTGGTATACGTCATCGATGCATCAAGAGACTTACGATGAATGACAGATCTGGTTTCTTTGATTGGGTGGAAATCTTGGTGGCCGCCTTTAGAGTCAGGGAAACTTACTTTGATAAGTTTGTGCTTCCGCCTGTTTGGCGGTAGACATTTGGTAAGCAGGCCGAACACGTTTAGTGACTTCAACGACCGAATCTCGCCGAAAAGTCAAAAAGACAAAGACCACCCCTCATAGAGAAAATCAAGACAATGCCAACGAATGATAATATGAATCACAGACTTGCGACATCTTTGAAATGAAACGAAATGTAATTATTTTGGAAGATAATAAATTTATTCGAATTAAATGTTGTCAACAGGATTGGGCGGTGATTGAAATTTCACTGGCACTATGACTGAATTATTATAGGACTTAGTATAGGTTATGACTGATTTGTTCAACACTCTAAGGCCGAATGCACTTGACTGAATTTTCTTCGATAAATGTGATCAAATTACAGAAGACCATTGCGAGTATTTGTTATCTCTTATAGTCTTGTGCGTTCTTGGTGTTGAATACAAATAAAGATGAAAAGGTTAAAACAATCTTTCATGAATATTTCATCTATCAGAGAAAATATGGGCATTGTCCCGGCTTAATGTCATATGATTGAACATAGATGAAGTGACTGAATAGCCCCAGTCCAACCGTCCACGACATGCTTACATAACTCAAAATGTTTTCTTTATTCAGTAAATCATCCTATCATTTCTCAATAAGCGCATGATAATGTACCTCCTCTACTCCCCAGATTCCATAGCTGCATGTCACCCCCCTGATCCCAAAAATCTTTTAGATTGGCTTTTTTATTTAAAGAGCGGAGGGGCTCAGTTGCTGTGACCCATAGCTATTCTGGAGTGTTTCATGACCTCTTGACCACAACTGGGTGGGTGAGTGAGTGAGTGAGTGAGTGAATAGGATTTAACGTCGTTTTCAACAATGTTTCAGTCATATCACGTGCCTATATGTGCCAGAACATGAAAGTGCTTACAGTCCCTATTATCCTGGACACTGATCAGCCCAGTCAGTACAGCACCCGGTCACCCATCCAAGTATTGACCGGGTTCAACATTGCTTAACTTCGGTAATCTGACGAGAACCGGTGTGCCCAACGTGATACGCAGTCATATAAGTGAAGAAAACAATTAATATACAGCAAGATTGGAGCTGTGGAGCTTCAGAGCCAGGAGCTTGGTCGCTGGGCCTTTGAAGAATAGTTTTCCTGTAATTTATGACAGTCCCAGCAGTGGATGATTTCAAGTGATATATGGTGCTGATATAGCTATAGAGTTATGTTGACCTTTCTGTTTATCAAGGTGCTGGGGCAACTTGACATAAACTTGATATCTCATGTGCAGCTTGAAGCCTCCACATGATGAGGCAGTATTTGTGCAATTTCAATCCACAAACTGATATATCCAGATTTATATGGAGTAGATTATCTTGGGGAACTTGGAAAACAGAATAAACAGGAAGGGGAGATAACGTTTGTATTAAACACTAATCATTTGCTATGATAATCCTGATCAAACACCATTGGAAATCATAATATCTCAAGGCAATGCTTGAGTAGTAACATTCAGACTATTTCTACTGATACATTCGAACAATAATGAACCTAAGCAAATTAAATATATAATTAGAAACAAAATGACACAGGCAAACCATTGAACAAATTACGCAGTCTTCCTTTACAGGGATGTGGTTCGGCAGGCTATGGAAAGATATTTGCAGGGTGGCTCTAGCAGAGGTATATTGATATTTTATATTACACTCTTAAAATGAAAGTGTTGTACTTAGTATTATAAACGATGAACGAGGGAAAACACTGTATCAAAGGTTATTAAACATAACTCGTAGAAAGTGTTGAAAGATAGTGTCATACGTTATATAGTGCTGTATCAGGAGCAATACTTGTAACACTGTATAGGTGTTATATTCCAAACATAATATTGCTCCTGACACGGCCATATAATGTATATATATATATATATATATCCGTTTGGCGGTAGGCTCATCAAACAGGCTGAACATGTGACGGTTTCAGCGAATGAACCTCACCAAGAAATATTATGAATTTGCGCATCTGAAAACCCCTCGGCTCAGGGCGCGAGCCATTCATAATATATTGAGTTTGAACCAAGATGTCAGGAACACCTGACAAATATACAGATTATCAAAAATTTTCCAATTAGAAATGGCCCATAAGGTTTCCGTCCAATCAGAGAAACCGGTATTCATTACATAAATCTCTTGAATCATCGATGATGTACATGTATATCAAGTTTCGTACAGAACACTTAAATGGTATCAGAGATATACATCATTAAAGAATTTGCATCAATTAAAGACGGCCGACAAGATTTCCGCCCAATCAAAGAAACCAGATCTGTCATTCATCGTAAGTCTCTTGATGCATCGTGATGTATACCACATTTTACATCGAGCACTTGAACGTTATCAGAGATAGAGACCATTGATGATTTTGAATAAATGAAAGATGGCCGCCCATCCTTCCCACCACTCGGAGGAACTGATGTGGTTATTCATTAAGACTCTCTTGATACATCGACGCTGTTTCACATAGAACACTTAAATGGTATTAATTAGAGATATATATCATTTGAGATTTTGCATAAATTAAAGATGGCTGCCAAGGTTTACACTGAATCAGGGAAACTGGTTTGGTCATTCCTTCGAAGTTTCTTGATGCATTGATAATCTATACCAAGTATCACACTGAACAGCGAAATGGTACCCGCGGTACACAAGATGAACGGTTTCGCATAAATTAAAGATGGCCGCCATGGTTTCCAACCAATCGGGTCCAGATTCATTCGGGTTCTGGGTCACGAGCATATGGAAGTGCACGGCAAGTTTGGTGTGCCTAGGTTAATTCGTTCTAACGATATCTTGGTAATGAGAAAGCTATGATGGCCTCGCATAAATTAAAGATAGCTGCGAAAGATTCCAATCAATCGGGTCCAGATTCAACAGGGTTCTGGTTCACGAGCATATGAGTGTGCACTGCAATTTTGGGGTGCCTACGGTAAGCTGTTCTAAAGATATTTGGGTAACGAGAAAGGTGTGATGGACGGACGGACGTATATGACGACAAGACTATCCTTCAGCCAAAATTTGGCCGAGGGGTAAAAAATCTAAACAATGCTGACGATTATATGAATTACATAACTGAGAAATCTTTAAAATGAAACTAATTGCCGTCCATTCATAGATACCTATAATTTTGACTGCTGATGTGTAAGTGAATCGCGGTAATTCGATATATATGGGGTATCTAGTGATCAAGAGGGCCAATGCGACAGTCCGAATCATCAGGGGAACAAGACGGGTATTTGATGAATACAAGAAATCTGATCGGTCCCATTTGTTATGTTTGTAAGAGAAAGTTCAGTCGCATATCATCGGCTTATTGCCGATGTGTTGACCGAATAGCCCCAGTCCAATCATACCACGATATTACATTTGTTAGTACACACATAGCTCAAAAAGTTCTGTTTCAACAGAATATTTAGCAAATCATCCAATTATTTCTGCATAAAGGCATGGTAATGTACCCCCTCTACTCCTCACTTACTTTCCCTGATCCCACAGCTATCCTGGCGCATATTCATTCATCCAAAAATCTGATAAGATGGGCATTTGAGTTTGAGAGAGAAGAAGGATGGTCACTTTCTGTGAGCGAAGTTTCACGACAAAAGAAACAGATCGATTTTAAAATCATAAGACGGAAGTGTGTATTCTAGGTTCCTCTACAGAGGATGGACAGGACTTCCTTCCATTTAAAGTTATTTTCCATGGCCGATCTGTGCTATCCTGAAGGATATTTTCACAAGCTTCTAATCCCCCCAAAAAATTGGTTCCAGTAGGTGTTAGATGCGGCTTATTTAATCTGTAATAATCAGTGAGCTCCACAACAATTCAAAACATGTGTTGAAGAGGCTAGACAGTAATAAGTAACATTATAATAAGGGCTGATTGACAATGGCATATGTGTTATGCCTCTTAAACAACCAGGTGAAGGGGCGTCGTTAGGGGGGGGGATCGTCAGGTGCGAACGACCCCCCCCTTGGACGCGCAAAAAAAAAAAACAGAAGAAAAAGAAGAAAAAAAACAAACAAACAAAAACAAAAACAGAGAAAACAAAAACAAAACAAAAAAAGCAAAAGGGAAAAGAATGGAATAAAAAATGTCCGTCTCCAGGCTCGTAAGCATGCTCCGTTCCAGTAGTGACGCGGCAGTTCGCTCAACAATGGGTTTACCACGACTTTCCGTTTTATGGTCATAAAGTGGATTATGAAAGAGCTGTGCTCTGTTCATGAGACTCCACCCTCGACGGATACAGCAGGGGAACGAACCCTCGACGGATAAAGCAGGCGAATTTACTATTCAATTAATCATTAACACTAACTCGTGTGTTTTTTTTCCTTCTGCTCGATGCGTGTGGTTTTGATAATGACGCATTGGCAGCCTCGGTCTACCGTTGGCGAAGTGCAAAACGGGCAATAAACTGAAAGCTGTATATGTATAAGCTTTGCTGAAGGTTATACTACATTCGTGATATTTCATTTCCGGAAAATATATCAGTTTAATTTTTTTCTAGTCAGTATTTTACCATGGCCACGTTTTAATGAGTGATATTAGTTTCATTTTTCTAGTCAGTATTTCACCATGGCCACGAGATATAGTCCATGATACACAGTTTGATATTCTACACAATATTATTTTGATATTTTCAGCAAAAGTTTAATGTTCACAGTCATGAAATGACATGTGGATCGGAAAGTGATATGATGTTGTTTAGTTTTAATCATTTTAACATGGTTACAGTGGCGTCGGAAGCGGAGGGGCCAGGGTCCCATCCCCCCCCCCCCCACACTTTTGATTTAGGGGGGCCCGAATATCTTTTGGCCACCCACTTTTCAGCATCCCTAACTGGCCATGTCCCCACATAAAAATTACAGATAGAGTGCCGGGACGTGTAATGGTGTGGTATAAGCCCGTTTTGTTTGTGTCAAACCAGGAAGTCAAATGGAGTCCGGCATATTCTTCGATATCGATGCGGGTTTATGCGAAACAAATGTGAAAATAGAACCATAAATCTATATACATTGTGTTTAGATTTGTTTTCGGGAAAACGGGTAAAACGCATCTCCGGCAACCGGAGACCCCGGAGCTTCCGGGGCCTAGGCGGCCCCTGGACCCTCGCCTGTCAGGCTGTGAGGATCGCTCATTTTAGCTTTGTGTAAATGAATCATATTGGTTCTAATGTTCCATGATGTAAAGGTCATCGTTTTTTTATGTGTTTTTTTATGTGATAAATATAACTAAAAAGTCAAATGGATTCAGGCATGAAGTATGATATTTTCAATTTCGACGATTGCTTATAAATGCGAAACATACGTGAAAATATAGAACCATAAATCTGCATACATTACGTTCGAATTTATTTCTGGGAAAACGCTTAGAACGCGTCTCTGGAGATCTGAAACTTCGGAACTTCCGGGGCCTAAACGGCTCGTGGACCCTCGCATGTTGGGCTGTGAGGGTTTCCTTGTTTTATCTTTGTGTGAATGAATCGTATCTGTAGGCATATTGGTTTCCCTCCCAAGAACTATAAGTCCTCGTTTTGTATGTTTTAAATAGAACTAGAACGTCAAATGGATGAAGGCATGAGGTGCGATGTTTTCAATATCGAGGCATGCTTATAATTGCGAAAAAAAACCGTGAAAATAGAATCATAAATGTACATGCAGTAAAAGCGTTCCGGCAATCTAGGACCCCCGCCTGTTGGGCTGTGATAGTGGTCCCCCACTTTCAATTCGTTCCGACGCCACTGGGTTAGCCTACGAGGTATATCGGCCCAAAGCATTATTATTGTGTTTTCAAGATGACAAGAGAATAAAATATAATACTGATATTTTTCAAATGACGTGTTAGTTTAATTGTTGGAAATCGCCCAGAATGCATTTCAGGCCATCTAAGGTCCCAGAGCTGTATAATATAACCCTAAATCTGCATACATTATGTTCAGATTTAATTCCGGGAAAACGCCGTATTGCCAGTATGTAGGGAGAACAGGCTGGCTTCTTTTCATTCTTGTTAACGTGAAATATGTGAAAACATAATAAAATACAGTAACGCTACTTAGACCGAATACGCGACAATAAAATGAATTGATATTAATTAGAATTAATGCGCGACAATATCAGAATTGATGCGCGACAATATAATCTAACACCAGTTTCATACACTTCGCCATCCATAAGATGGCTTGCGAATCGTGCGTCTCCATTATCGCGGAGCGATATCCGGTGCTTTACCGTATTCTGTTCTGCCCTCATCCGGCGGAGAACAGACTCGAGAAATCTGATAAATTACAGGTTTTCATACCACTTCGAAAACAGATATTGGCTGGGCTTACAAAATATATAGGTATGAATAACTTTCGTATCATCCAAGAGGTGTGGTAGGTCTGTAATTTTGAACAAGTAGGACATCACATGACTCGAAAATGGCGGGTTACGTTGGGGTTACGTCGCTAGACTTTAGCTGATTTGCTGACGATGTCATGTAGTACTGATTTATGTAAATTCCATCTTGCAGTTGCCGAAAGCAGGCTGAAAAAGAATTCACTCGATCCCAGGGTCAGTCTTACCGCGTATAGATGACCCAAATGATTACAGGTTGATCCAACACAAATAATCAATTATATGGAATACAATAACAGTTATAACACATCAAATTAGAAATCGTTAAATCAGTATTATGGAACGCCCTGAATTCGCTAAAAGATTGAGTTACATCTGTCAAACATTCATATGGTGACTCATCCCCGATAGTGGAGTACACGTTCCCTATCAACACTACAGAACAGTGATCTCATGGGTGTCCATCGCCACCAACTCCGGACAATCAAAAAATTAAACTTTTTGCCAATCAACTGTTTCCCGTATGTTTCCAATTATTATTATTACATTTGTTGATAAAATAAATTGAGTTCATCACAATCGAATCCAAATTAATTATTAAAGAAGATATCCTGTATGCTCAAATTAGTCCATTGAGAGTGAGTGCAATTCCAATAAACAATTTGACATAAAGAATTGTCCCTTGTTATGTTTATCAATTCCAACGTATACAGCAAACGCTATAAACGATTACATTTAATTACGTAATCGGTATACAAAGGCTTCCGATTATATTTCCAAATACAATGCGTCTGACAATCTGACATAAATTCAATCAGTATTAAACGTATAGTGTTATGCGTCATTTACATCTTCAGTTGACACATATGATCTCACAAACGGGGAAATTATGCACAGACAATAGTCTCCCGTCTTGGGTTAAGCTATGTGACGGGCGAAACTGGTACAGCAGTTAGTCACTCTCCCGACAGCGAGACCCACTTGTCTGGAGCCTCGCCTCAAATTCCTGAACATCTGTGTGAGCTAGTTCATTGAACAGGCGATTGATTAGGAAAAAAAAAACGCTATGGGACGGAGAGGTTAGCACGTTGCAGAGATTTGCTGTAATTTACAGACTATGAATTCGATTCAGAATATGATACAAGACTGTATTTTAGAGGTAAATATGACACAACGTTACGGAGAATGTTCTGATTTACATTGTATATTCAGTGAAACAATATTACTTTGTAACTTGTTTACGATATATTTCTGCTGCATGCTAAATTGTATAACCTGCTCTATCTCGTAACACTGTATTGCGTAATATGGAAGGTCACTCAGTTCATTTAATATCGGAGAATGTAGCATAACCCAAGACGGGAGACTCTTGTCTGTGCATAACTTCCCCGTTTGTGAGATCATATGTGTCAACTGAAGATGTTAATAACGCATAACACTATATGTTTACTGATTGAATTTTGTCAGATTGTTAGACGCATTGTATTTGTAAATATAACCGGAAGCCTTTGTATATCGATGACGTAATTAAATGTAATCATTTATAGCGTTAGATATATACGTTGTGTCATGGTATTGTAGTCTATTATTAGACATTGTGGATGTTTCTAGAATATAGAGCTGACGCAAGCTTGTTTGCGTATTATTATGTTGGTCAGTCACTTGGAGCTTTCTGGAAGGCTGTTGTAAATTGTATCTAGGTCAGATGATACGGTAACGCTGTGTATTCTAGAAGCTTCTTGACTGGGTAGAATGATCCGGAATGCCTCATAGAGTATAAATAACGCATTCAGTCAGTCATTCAGGAGGGACTTCAAACTGGCTTTTTATGTGGGTCTGTTGTGTTACCTTTGCCTGTAATTACGGACTGCTGGAGTGTTTACTCCTGTGTATTGACTGTTGGCTGCTGCATGGTCTACGCTATTTGTTAACGGCTATCGGATATTGAACACTTACTGGGACTGTGTACAACTGAGCAGTGTTGGACTACCATTATACAGAAGAGTGATTTGTGCGCGTCAACAAGGACTGTGAAGAGTACACCGGTATAGCATTGAACAATGAGACTATATTTCACACATGTATTTGTTGTATTAACCTTACTTAAGTTGTATATGATTTTAGTACTGTAAATAAATATTTGATTGTTAATCCTTGACTTCCCACGTCTTTCTGTTACCCTCTGTTTACGTAACAGAATTGGGAGCCTGGCATCCGGGAGAGTTTGTTTACATTATTGATCAGCTGGCAGTTTTGCCACATAGTTCTAAATTGATACAGCTTTACAACATTCTCTTAATTTGTGAAGTCAGGGAGTACGTTATCAGCCTGCCATTTGACCCAGCACAGTTTGCCTTAGAGCCTAGTGAGGAGGAATTCAACGAACTACGCAAAGAGGATTTATTCGCGCTTTGTAAATTCCTACAAATTAAAGTTAAAACATCTTGGAGAAATTAAGAAACTCACTATTAAACATTTTGTTAGCAAACAACTTTGGGATGAAAGTGATTTTGATTTAACTGAGGAAACAGCTGATGATATGGAAATAAGGAAATTAGAATTGCAAAATGAGCTGGAATTGAAGAAATTAGAATTAGAAAAAGAGGAAAGAGTGAAAGAAGAACAGTTTCAGTTAGAGAGAGAAAAGTTAGAAAAAGAGGAATTAGAGAAAGGGATAGAAAGACAGTGTCAGTTAGAAATGAAGCACCTGGAATTACAGTCGCAAACAAGTCCTCCTGCACATGCACCTGTACAATCACAATCAAAATTTGATGCGGCTCGTCAAATACGTCTCGCCCCACCATTTCAGGAAAAAGAAGTTCATAAATATTTTCTGCATTTTGAGAAAATTGCTGAAAATTTAAACTGGCCAAAAGAACATTGGAGTTGACTTCTTCAAAGTGTTTTGATCGGAAAGGCAAGTGACATTTACACTCAATTGACGGTAGAGCAAGCATCAAATTATGATACAGTGAAGGATTAAATCCTCAAAGGGTATGAATTAGTTCATGAAGCCTATAGACAAAAGTTTCGTAGTTGTGAAAAAGAAAACTTTAAGACTCCTGCAGAATTTGCTCGTTCAAAAGAGTGATGTGCTTCGGTTAAAATTGACAACCAATTTGAAAGCCTTAGACAGCTTATACTGGTAGAGGAATTTAAAGGTGTATCATGGTGATATTAGAACATTTCTTGATGAAAAGCATGCCAACACTTTAGATCAGGCAGTACGGTTTGCTGAAGAATACGCTCTGACACACAAAGTATCATTTGTCAATGCTGTTAAGCCAAGTTCATTTCAGTCTAACCTCTCAGGGCCTAAAACTTTTAACCCCAGTTACAAAGGTCAAAGATCAAACACAAAGTCTCAGTCACCCACTTTTAACACTCAAAATAAATCTCCCGTTTGCAGCTATTGTAAGAAGGACGGCCACTTAATGGCTAACTGCTTTAAATTGAAAAGAAACAACAAGATCAAGCCTTTCAAAAGCCCAGTGGTTTCCTCACTTCAAGATCTATACCCAAGCAGGCTAGTGACGTTAATAGTGTATATGACGTTAAGATGGCCAGGGACACTGTTCCTATAGTTCTATCAAGGATAAGGGTGACAGTTTTTCAAATCCTGTTATGGAGATTTGTGAACCATTTATCCACAATGGTTTTGTGTCCCTTTCAAGTGATTTGTCTAATGCTATTCCTGTGAAAATTTTACGAGACACGGGCGCGCCCACGTCTCTTTTGTTGGCATATACTTTGCCGTTTGCTGTCTTCCGACTTGATTTCTGGGCCTGTTACGGTGGGTATTAAAGGTAGTTTACCACTTGAGGCTGTTCAATTACTTCTTGGAAATGATCTTGCGGGAGATAAGGTGGGGGTTAACCCGATTGTAACTGACAAGCCTTGATTGGATCAGATCCATGATCCAGTTGAAGACGAAATTCAAAGTTTATATCCTGCTTGTGCAGTTACTAGAGCCATGAGTAAATTGGCTGAGGAGTCTGAAAAGTCTCTTAAAGATGACGTAATCGTTGACGTTTGTTTGGCCGACACTTTCGTGTGTTTGAATGATGAGGCTGATAAGCCACATTTTGATAGCAAATTGGAATGTTCAAATGACAAAATTTCAAAATCATGTCTGGTTAATGAACAGCATAGTGACAAGGACATTTCCAGACAGGGCAGTAGATGAGTGTGATGTAACTCAAGAGCCTGTGTGTTACTTTTGTAAGAATGATGTTCTTATGCACAAATGGCGACCGCCAGATGTGTCACCTGATGATGAGTGGCTAGTTGAGTATCAGATTGTAGTACCAAATTCATATCGTTCAGATATCCTCAGACTAGCCTCTGAAACTCCTCTTTCGGCCATTTAGGTGTTAACAAACTTCAAAATCATTCTATTGGCCAAATTTAACCCTATCTAGCCTGGGCGATTTGGGGTGTATCGCAGCCTGGAGCGGGGGGGGGGCGGAAAGTGCCCCCATATATTTTCGCTATCGCTAAGGCTAGAGGGCTGAAACTTACCACAATATATCTTTGGGTCAAGCTCTACAAGAAAATGTAAAAAACATCCGAGATGGCCGCCATGATGACGTCACTATGACGTCATTTTCAAAAAGAATTTTTGGACGATTTTTCGGTCAATATCTTCGAATTTTTTTTTCTTCGCAAAAACTGCCTGATGAATTAGAAAATAATAATTTGATATGAAATAAAATAATTTTTTCCCGCTTTTCCATACAGAAAAGCAAAATTTTTAAAGTAATATGACGAAAACATCACTTTTTCTGGTACCCCACATGGCCGCCATTTTGAATTTACCCATGAGGTTATGCAAATAAGCTCAAAATGACTCCAATATGATAACCTATAACCCCACGAAGGTTCAGCTCTCCATTTTTTGGCGTTCCGGAAATATCGCAGAAAATGGGGGAAAGGAGGGAGGGGGGAACAAATCAGGGGGTGTTTTTCGGTGATGCTAAGACATGATTTCAGTAAAATGCATAGAATCGCGTTGAATCAACATGCTGAATTCTTGCGTAATTTTTGAAGAAATATGGCGAAAACATCACTTTTCTGGTACCCCCACATGGTCGCCATTTTCAATTTATCCATGATCCTCTGCTCGGGGGTTCATGCAAATAGACTCTCAATTTTTTGTCGTTCTGGAGATACGGGCTACGATACGGGAGGGGGGGGGGGCGGAAAGTGCCCCCCACCCCCAAGCCAGGTAGCGTCAAAGAAAGATGTTACGAAATTTTGTAAGTCATGCCACACATGTCAAATGGTAGGAAAACCAAACAAAACAATACCAAAGGCCCCTCTACAACCAATCCCTGCATTTGAGGAACCATTTAGTAGGGTGATTATAGATTGTGTTGGTCCATTACCAAAAACAAAGTCAGGCAATCAATACATGTTAACAGTCATGTGTGCTTCAACCAGGTTCCCTGAGGCCATTCCTTAACGGAATATTAAGGCAAAACTATTGTTAAAGCCTTAGTTAAGTTTTTCACACTTGTCGGCCTACCCCAGTCCGTTCAGTCTGATCAGGGATCTAATTTCATGTCAGGAATTTTTCAACAATTCCTGCATGAATTGGGAATAAAGCAGTACAAACCATCTGCATACCACCCAGAAAGCGAAGGCGCATTGGAAAGATTATACCAGACATTAAAGAACATGATTAAGACTTATTGTTTTGACACTGAGAAAGACTGGGATGAAGGCATACATTTGTTATTGTTTGCTGTTAGAGGGTCTGTTCAAGAGTCGTTAAGCTTCAGTCCATTTGAATTAGTATTTGATCATACAGTTAGAGGACCACTTAAACTGCTGAAGGAAAAGTTATCTAGACAGTGATCTAGACTCATGTAGTCTCTTACAACATGTGTCAGACTTTCGCACTAGGTTGACTAAAGCATGTGATTTGGCCATGTCAAATTTAAAGTCAGCACAAAATTGTATGAAAATAACCTGTGATAAACATGCCCTTAAACGAAGTTTCAATCCTGGTGAGAAGGTACAGGCTTTTCTGCCTATTCTCGGTAATCCACTTAAGGCTAGATATCATAGTCCTTATGTCTTTGAAAAGAAATTAAGTTACCTTAGTTATGTAATTCAGATTCCTGACACGCGTACACACAAATAGTTATGTCATGTAAATATGTTAAAGTTATACATAGACAGAGATAGCACTAACAATACTGTACACTCTGTAAATTTAGTTAGTTCTGACCGTGATCATAATGCAACTTGTGAAGAGCCCATGACAGCGGCGAAATTACAGAACTCTGACATTCTACTTAATTTGGATTCCAAGTTGTGTCATCTTGAACCAGCGCGTCAGGAAGAACTTCGACCTCTGCTCAGTCAATGCGAGTATTTGTTTCCCGATATTCCTACTCGGACTGATAAAATTTCATATGACGTCAATGTCGGAGATTCTAATCCAGTGAAGCAGCACCCATATCGTCTGAATCCCATTAAACAAAACTATCTGAAAAAAGAGATTCAGTATTTATTGGACAATGACTTCATTGAACCAAGTAATAATAACTGGAGTTCACCTTATATCCTCGTTTCAAAGCCAGATGGCAGTTACAGGATGTGTACTGACTACAGAAAGGTGAACAGATTGATTAAAACAGACACATTCCCTATTCCACGCATTGACGATTGCATTGATAAAGTGGGAAGTGCCAATTTTGTGTCAAAATTTGATCTTCTGAAAGGATTTTGGCAAGTTCCACTGACAGATCGTGCGAAGGAGATATCAGCATTCGTCACTTCGGAAGGTCTGTTCCAGTACAAAGTCATGCCATTTGGAATGCAAAATTCTCCGGCCACGTTCCAGCGTCTCATCAACCGTGTGACTTCTGGTTTGGAAGGATGTGAGACTTACATTGATGACGTCATTGTCTACAGCGATACATGGGAAGATCATCTACAGAGAACTCGCGCACTGTTCAATCGACTGACGCCAAGCCGACAGTCAACCTTGGAAAAAGTGAATTTGGACATGCACGTATGACATTCTTGAGTCATGTTGTAGGCCAGGGTCAGGTAAAACCTGTAGATGCTAAGGTTAGTGCTATCGCGCTATTTCCAAGACCAACATGTAAGAGACAACTGATGCGTTTCTTGAGTATGGCTGGTTACTACAGAAAATTTTGTCCAAACTTTTCAGATATTACTGAGCCTTTAACTCAACTCTTAAGTAAAGGGGTAAGTTTTGTTTGGACCGATGAATGTGAATCAACTTTTGAAAACCTGAAAGCCATACTCAAGAGCGCGCCAGTTCTTTCAGCACCAGATTTTGATTCACCTTTAAACTGGCTGTAGATGCTAGTGATGTTGCTGCTGGTGCCTTTTTGTTACAAGAAGGTATAGATGGTGTAGATCACCCAATATGTTATTTTTCACGTAAATTTGACAAACATCAGAGAAATTATTCTACAATTGAGAAAGAAAGTTTGGCAATGATATTGGCTTTACAACATTTTCATGTTTATGTTACTTCCTCATCATTGCCAATTACTGTATTCAGTGATCACAATCCACTTGTTTTCATAAGTAAGATGAAAAACAAAAATCAAAGATTGTTGAGATGGAGTTTGGTGTTACAAGAATACAATATTAAAATCAGACATTAAGGGCAAGGGCAATTTGATTGCTGGTTGTTTGTCTCGCATATAATGTACATATGTTTGTCAACAGTTTCGCTGTTGTAATATAGATTTTTTTGCAATAATGTTTTGAATTGTCAAGCAAGTTCTAAATTTGAAACTTTCTTTTTTTTAAGAGGGGAGCGTCATGGTATTGTAGTCTATTATTAGACGTTTCTAGGATATAGAGCTCACGCAAGCTTGTTTACGTATTATTATGTGGGTCAGCCACTTGGAGCTTTCTGGAAGGCTGTTGTAAATTGTATCTAGGTCAGATGATGCGGTAACGCTGTGTATTCTAGAAGCTTCTTGATTGGGTAGAATGATCTGGAATGCATCAAAGAGAATGAATAGCGCATTCAGTCGCAGGAGGCAATTTAAACTGGCTTTTTATGTGGGTCTGTTGTGCTGCGTTACCTTTGCCTGTAATTACGGACTGCTGGAGTGTTTACTCCTGTGTATTGACTGTTGGCTGCTGCATGGTCTACGCTATTTGTTAACGGCTATCGGATATTGGACACTTACTGGGACTGTGTACAACTGAGCAGTGTTGGATTACCATTATACAGAAGAGTGATTTGTGCGCGTCAACAAGGACTGTAAGGTGTACACCGGTATAGCATTGAACAGTAAGACTACATTTCACACAGTTATTTGTTGTTTTAACCTTACTTAAATTGTATATGATTTTAGTATTGTAAATACATATTTGATTGTTAATCCTTGACTTCAGAGTCTTCCTGTTACACTCAGTTGACGTAACAGTTGGAATTGATAACCATAACAAGGGAAACAACTCTCTATTTCAAATTGTTTATTGGAAAATGCTTCTTCTTTAATAATTAATTTGGATTCGATTGTGATGAACTCAATTTATTTTATCAACAAGTTTAATAATAATAATTGGAAACATACGGTAAACAGTTGATTGGCAGTTTAATTTTTTGATTGTCAGGAGTTGGTGGCGATGGACACCCATGAGATCACTGTTCTGCAGTATTGTGTACTTCAGTATCGGGGGTGAGTCTCTTTTAGCGAATTCATGGCGTTTCATAATTAATTGTTAAACTGATTTAACGATTTCTAATTTGATGTATTATAACTGTTATTGCATTCCATATAATTGATTATGTGTGCTAGATTATATTGTCGCGCATTAAATCTGATATTGTCCCGCAGTAATTCTAATAAATATCAATTCATTTTATTGTCGCGTATTCGGTCTAAGTACCGTTACTGTATTTATTATCTTTTCACATATTTCACGTTAACAAGAATGAAAAAAGGCCAACCTGTTCTCGCCACACGGCGTTATACCTAGAGTGTAACACTTGTATGGAAGACTAGACGTAACACTTCATTAGTAGTATAAATTTACATTTTGAAATGTTCGCTAATATACTTCTTGTATATTTTCCATCGGCAGGGTTTTGATCCTGGTATTAGTCGTGGTGTTAGTTGCAAATGAACATTGTAATAAATGGACCATTGGACTTCATCACCTGTGTTTGTGTCGATTCCTCGTGTCACACTTTCATCTAAAATTATTTGGAGAGAATGTCTAATGTAATCTTGTACCCGCGAAATTGCATTTATCTTAACAGATATGGTAAATTGTGACAATTAGTCCAAGAGCTAGAGCACTTTTTGTCCCCCGCCGCATGGTTCTTGCTTCTTTGTGTCCGTGGATGTCCGTGTACAAATGTATGTCCGTGCATATCTGTTTGAATTTTCTACAAGCGATAACTTTCAAACGCTTTGTAGTATTCTTCTGAAATATGGCATATGTATTCCTTACGACAAGACGCAAGTTGGTATTGCATTTCAGCAACATCTGCTGAATGTCTTGCTTCTTTGTATCCAACGTCCAAACGCTTTGTCGGATTCTCCCGAAATTCGGCATACGCATTCATGACGACAAGACACCAGCTCAACCGCTGCTATTGCATTTCAGCAACATCTGCCTGAAGGTGTCGCCACTGGGTCTCGCTTCTTCATGTCCATTCCTGTCCGTGGATGTCTTTGCAACCGATGTGCTTTGCAAGCGATAACTTCCAAATGCTTTGTTGGATTCTCCAGAAATTCAGCATACGCATTCCTTGCGACATTTCAGCAACACCTGCCTGAAGGTCCGTTCCAGTTAAAATGGGCCTTCAATTTTGCTATGAAATCATTCTATTCCACATCACAGACTTATCCTAAAACTTTTGCATAAACCATATTTTATTTCAGAAGTATAATATGGAATAACCGGCGGGGAAATCCCCGCAGTACCGAACCCCTGGTTTTTAAATTTCGTGTCATCTTAAATGAAGGACATTTCCTCCAATTTTGCTATCAAATAATTGTATTCCACATCATATGATTTACACTTAAGCTTTTGCACGAACCATATTTTATTTCAGAAGTAAAATATGAAATACCGAACCCCTGTTTTTTTGTTTTTAATTTTGTGTCATCTTAAATGAAGGACGACATTTCCTCACATTTTACATTTTGCTATCAAATAATTGTATTCCACATCATATATATGACTTACCCTAAAGCTTTTGCACGAACCATTTGTGTCCACACATGTAACTTACTATATTAATAATTACAACTGAGTTTGGGTGCACACTGTGCATATGATCAAAATCCCGAATTGAAGTGAATTCAAATTTGTGGTTCTTCAGACAGATGATGGCATGCAGTTGTCAGTGTGGTTGTTTCATGTACAGGGAGCTCTCTGTGGCTTTCATGTCAGCAGACCACCACTACCCTCAAGGAGAGTATGTCCTCACCCCCAGGGTGCCGAGCCGCACACTCTGTCTCCCAAACTAGCCCTCGTCCGACCCTCGTACATTGTGTTTGAGCTTATATATCTCCAATATATCTTGGCAGAAAGTTTGGTATATGAATACATGTACCTTACCTGAAGGTTTCGCTTGGGATTGTTTTTTTGTCGATCTGATCATAAGTGGCGCCACCGGTAGGCCAGTTTAACATTTTCTATTTCCAATGTCAAGGAATCTTGCCTCAAGATCTCTGTTGGGATTATTTGTTATGCCTATCTGCCTATACATGGCGCTACTTGTGGGCCAAGGTAAAATTGCATTTTCGGACAGTAACTGCATGTTGGACCTGAACGGATTCTTTTAAATTTGGTACATGGGTACCTTCCCTCAAGGTATCTTATGGGGCCATGTTAATGATGTTTTTCCTAAGTTTTACGTTTTTACTTTCTTCACAAATAATGAATGTTTCCTTTACTAAAGATGCAAAAGGGATGCCTTCTCTATCGTATTCGATCGACTGTATCTAGTTTCTTCAATATTTGGCATATGCATTCCTTGTGACAACATGTTGATTGATATTGCGTTTCAGAAATACCTGCTTGAAGGTGGCGCCACTAGGGTTCTTTGCGTTATTTCGTGCTGCAAGCGATAACTATGAAACGCTTTGAAATGTCGCTCGAAATTTGGTTTCCGGGCAATAACTTGGGAACTGCTCATCAAATTCTTCCCAAATTAGGCATGCATATACATTATACCTTGCCATGAGATGTTGCTTGGGATTGCGTTATTTACTTCTGCTTAGAAGGTGACGCCACCTGATGACAAAATATGAAATGTGTTTCTGGCCAATAACTTGAGAACGGCATGCATTCTTCTCAAATTTAGCATGCATGTATCATGCCAGGACATGTTGCATGGGATTGCCTTTCACTCACTTGCACTTACAGGTGGCGCCACCTGGTGGCAAAATCCCAAATTTGTCTCCAGGTAATACCATGACCTAAGATGTCGCTTGAGATTGCATTTCGCCCACTTGCGCCTATAGGTGGCGCCACCAGGTGTTAAAATCAAAATTTGTTTTCAGTCATTAACTTGAGAACTGCTCATCGGAATCTCCTCAAATTTAGCATGCATGTATCATGCCAGGAGATGTTGCGTGGGATTGCCTTTCGCTCACTTGTACTTACAGTTGGCGCCACCTGGTTGCGAAATACCAAATTTGTTTCTGTGTAATAACTTGAGAACCGCCCGTCAGATTCTTCTTAAATTTGGTGTGAATATATATATATATATACCATGACATATGATGTCGTTTGGGATTGCGTTTCACCCACTTGCGCCTACAGGTAGCACCACCTCGCGTCAAAATCTAATTTTGATTTCGCTCATCGGATTCTTCTCCAATTTGGTATGCAGATACCATGCCATGATATGTCCCTTGGGATTGTATTTCTCCTGCTTCTGCATACTGGTGGCGACACCTGGTGGAAAAATCAGATATTTGTTTCTGGCAATAATTTGACAACTGGTCATCGGATTCTTCTCAATTCTATGGTATTTATATGCCATAATATATCGCTTGGGGTTGTGTTTCGCTCACTTGTGCCAACAAATCTAAATTTGGTTTCCGGGCAATAACTTGAAGACCTCTCTTCAGATTCTTCCCAAAGTTCGTATGCTGATGCATGTACCATGCCATGAGATGATGCGTGTGATTGTGTTTCGGCCAATTGCACCTACAGGTGGCGACACCGGGTGGCAAATTTAAAATTTGGTTTCCGGGCAATAGGTTGAGGATGCCTTGAGCTTCTCGTCAAATTTGGTTTGCAGATAATGCCTTGAGATGTCACTTGGGGTTGCTTCTCGGTTACATAATTTCCATGCTTCACTGCATGGAAACTATAGAAGCAGAAGCAATCAACTTTCGGTCAACCGTTCTGAGTGAATCTTAAAACTTGGGAAGGCAGAAAGACCCTTCCGCATCCAACGCCTAAGAAGTAGCAGTTGCCTCCCTCATGTATACCCCATGAGACCAACAATGCTAACAAATTTTGCTGCCATTTCGGCGGGGGACCTAGCATCCTCTGGCTGCTTGTAATTGTACGTTGGAGGTCAAAAGTTTTGAGCATGTTTTCTAGACCAGAATTTTGTGCCGAGTCTGAAAATGCCCATCTTGGTGGTCAAATCTGCTGCATTGTGGATGAAAAACGCGATATTTCGATTTTTTTACCAAATTTCCAACGAAATTGATAAAACGAATATATAATTACCAAATATTTAAATGCGCCTCCATATTTGGCTCAAAATTGAAAGCGCTGCACTGGCCCAAGCATACACTTGAGAAAAGGCCATATGTGATTGATTACAGTGGTCTCGCGCGATTATTTCGTTCAAAATGAGGTTAAAATTGCTCAAATCCATAAAACATAAAACTGACGACAGCCATTGAGCATTCAGCAATACCAAATATGACCATGATCACCCGATTCTTGTGGCGAAAATACGCCATAAAGTTACCCTATCCCCCTTTTTCGGCAGAATCTGCTGATTGTGATTTTTTTTCTGCAGAGACGGTGATTTGGCTCCAGAATCTGGCTAACCTTTGAAACGTCAACAACCTGTATTTGGGCCATGATGTATTAAACGATGCAACTTATGTCTCAATGGCCATCATTCTGACGTCAGGGTGACGTCATGAATTCCAGTCGTCATTAAACATATATTATTTTCTTGAATTTTTTTTGTTTTTTTTACATTACTGTTTATCAGACTGACAGACTGATACCCTACGCTGCATACCTCCTTCATATGCTGCGTGCCTTGGCCGTGGTAATGCACCAGTTAATTATGGTACTGGGTTAGATACGCTTGCTTACTAGGCGTCCATTGTGACTTTTACCCTCTATAAATAAAGTTTCTATTATTATTATGATTATTATCCACTGTTATCATCAGACTGATGTATTTATCAGAAAACAAACGTTTCTGTTGAAGTATAGTAATTGCATGTCCTTTATTATGTTTGAGGTAAAACGCACAAGAAGAACAGAAATCTTTTATAAGACAGACAGCATAACATTTATTAAGCAAATAATACAACGTTTATTCTTATTTTGAACTCAGCATCAAAGTGAGGTAATATGGCGAGGATCTCAAAATAATCTGAAAGGATATTTTTCAATAATCCAGCGCCCTCATCGGCATGCAATTGAATGGGTTGCCATGGTTCATGGGGGCGAATTTGGACACTTTCGAAAAAAAATGGGAAACCCTCATTGGAATGCATTTCAATAGGCCTTGCTTCTGTTTATTCGGGTTCCCAACTCCCATCATGCTTCACGAGTTTACCGTAATGGAAGTTAGGTATTTTCCAGCGGGAGATTCAACATGGAGGCTCTCCAGGTTGCAGAGATAGACGATGCCGTTTTTTCTGGTAAGTTTATTACTGACATTTTATGACATTACCACACAGTGATTCCTAGTACACCACCCGTTATTTCTATATATCGCAAAGTATTTGTCCGCTAATGACTTATGCCGAAGCCAACCAAATAGTCCATGTTGTTGTTGTTGCATATACATTTAGGCCATGCACGCACTGACTGTGGAAGACATGTGTCTTTGTGCCAATTTCCATTTAAAAAGTTCATCCACCAGCAGCATGTCAACATTTCAATACACTGAATTACAAATTATTCTTAAATTTATCAAATTACCTTGACTCGGATACCATTCTCAGCTTTCTCCGTTTACAGTCCATTTAAAATGAACGAATGAAAACAGAGGATTTTGCAGAAGTATCAATTATATCTACCTGCATTCATCAGTCTGTATTTAACAAAGCTGATTAATATACATATACTTTGTATGCTAATTTGTGTTTAAGATATAACATTGTAAACCTTTTCTTTTCATTTATCCCATACAGTTTATTGACATCCACACTGTGTGCTGTGACACATGTATGCCACAAAACCCACTAGAAGTATAATGCAGTTTCAAGTCCAGCTGGTATGTACCCTACTACATGTATTACTACTGATGTATTATGGCAGACCATTAGCATTTCACACACTCTTCAAGTCTGCACACCACATACACCATCAGATATCTTTTGATGAAAAGTAATTTGCTTTTTCTGAATTGTAGTTATAACAAAGGAGTATCTACTCCCACATGTACATTATTGAATTGGAAGAAATATTATAAACTTATGAAACAACTTTTTTTTTAGATTTTTGACCGATAGCATGGAGAACCTTTCCCAAAACATTGCTCCATAGAGAAGTTACTGATGTAAACAATCCTGTTCTAGATTATAATTTCCGGGCTTCTTATCATACTCGTGCCACTAAAATGAACATCAATGAACTCCAATCCAACCAGTGGCCAAGATCCATCATCGTTCTTCAGGATTCATATTATTGATCACTCATGTATAGGCTGGATTAAGTTATCATAGTATTCATTCCATACGTTTGCGAAGTCTTGTAACATGGTCAGGTATCAGTACTATTAAGTACAAGTATGTTGTATGAAATGAATGTTGTATATATGATATATACATCATCATGATCATTTCTATAGATAAAATTCTTCACCTCTATCAGTATATTCAATACTTGAACTGGTATAATGGATTACATCTGGTTGTGTATGATGAAAGAATGAAATATAATGAAGGCCATAAACATTTCAATGAACCCAGTTTTGATACTAAATGTATACATTGATTCCAACCTGCAGGTTATGGATTCAGCACTTCTGATATAAGACGCAACAGGACTGTTACACAATGGAAGTACTGGATGAACTGGAAGTACCAAATACAGACTATTGATTGGTTTAGCTGGGTCAGAAAGGTGTGGAATGACAGAGGTGGTGATTGGCCACATAGTATTGTGTAAACCATCACCACTCCCCGTCACTTGCGGTTTCGCTCACGTAACCGGAAGTGACATTTGACCCCGGCTTCCGGTCACGTGACCGGAAGTTGCAGCGCCGGGTCAAAGATCACTTTGAACCGGAAGTGACGTCACAGAGATCATATGCAATTTTTTTAGGTCAATATGCGCCCAGATGCCCTTATTCCTTTCGTGATAATCATCTGGAATGTTCGACAATCTCCGGGAATATAATGTTCGGTCATCTTCGGCAATGCCCAGTCATCTCCGGTAATCGCCGCCCCGTTGCGGGAGAATATATAGCCTTTATCTGCCCTTCCGAAGCATCAATGGAATGCACAGGGTGCTCGACAATATTACCATCTATTTGGCCATTATAAATGGCAAGTGCGGAACCCTCAGTTTTTCCATACATCGGGAGAAGGGAAAGGGTCCCAGCGGGAATTGAACCCGGGTCGCTTTTTCTAGAGGAAGACACGTTATCCATTACACCACGAGTCATATGCTACAAACCAACGTTGAAAATAGCATATATATATCTACCAAAGGGCCGATCACTATAAGACCCATACTGGGGCACTGGACATGTTCAACCTAATGAGAACCCCATACATGCTCATTGCGGTATGGGTTGTGGCAATCTTAATAAATTAATATCCTATCAATGCTCCCCAATCGTACATGTGGCTATATAGGATCTTACGTATTTCAATTGAATTTGGTGTTCTGAGCGCCATGGATATTTAATAGCATTATGACATCATGGTCGCATCTAGACTCATCTATTTGCAGTCGGGGAGATAGGGTCACTGTGTCCATTTACCCCAATGTTTACACCAAAGATCAGTCCATATATCTACCCCGTATTATGGTGCCACAATGTCGGGACCGCGGCAACATGAAAAGAGAGCCGGCTAAGTCGGCTGAGCGAACCAAACATTCTTTGTCATCAATGTTCCCTTCAAAGCACTATGAAGCGTTCTCGGGATTGGTAAACACGCGAGTTACTGCAAGCCTGTTAGATCCTACAAACGAGATATCCAAATGGGGAGCAGATAGGATTTAATTTTAATTAGATTGGGGTTGTGGGATCTTGTTGTGTATTTGTCGCCTCACCATGTAGAACATGATGGGCGGGGTCTTGAAGCTAAGCTTGAAAAAGTTTTGAAAAAGTCACTGTAAGCATGCGCATTGGGCAAGTAGCGCTGGGGTGGACGTTTTGGGGTCGAGTGGGGCCCCTAATGATCCGATTGAGTCGCGGGAGGTATCAATGGGAAGAAACCGTGAGGGAGCATCCGATGAGGTGGGTTTGACGTGAAACTGAAGTCATTCTGCGCATGCGCTGTATACGAAGTGTATGGAAATAGACGTTTTGGGGCCGATATGGGCCGCTTTTGGTCCCATTGGGTCGAGTGAGGTGTCATCGTGAAGTATACACGTGGGAGCATCCGACGGAATGGGTGTGACGCGGAACTGACGCTATTCTGCGCAGTAGACAAAATGTATGGAAATAGACGTTTTGGGGCCGATATGGGCCACTGTTGGGCCGATCGAGTCGAGTGAGGTATCAATGTGAACCATACGTGAGGGAGCATCCGACGGAATGAGTGAGACGTGGAACTAAAGTCATTCTGCGCATGCTCAGTAGACAATGTGAATGTATGTGAATAGACGTTTTGAGACCGCGGTGGACCCCTATTGGACCGATTCGATCGAGTGAGGTGTCAAAGTGAAGCGCCCCTCCAGGGCGGTCAAGTCATGAGTGGGTGCATGTAAAATTGGGATTTGTCCCGAAAATATAAAAAGCGGAAGACGGACTTTACCCCTAAAATAGAGAAAATCCTTATCAGCCAGGTCTAGAAGGGCTACTATCGGTCCCCGGCTTATCGGGGCCTGCCGACAGAGGCAGGGTGGGGAAGTGGGTGTACGTAAAACTAGGATTTGTCCCGAAAATATAAAAAGCGGAACAAGGACTTTACCACTAAAATAGGGGTAACCCCTATCAACCACGTCTGGTAGGGCTAATATCGGTCCCCGGCTTATCAGGGCCTGCCGAGAGAGGCAGGGTGGGGAGTGGGTGTATGTGAAATTAGGATTTGTCCCCAAAATATATAAAGCGGAACACGGACTTTACCCCTAAAATAGAGAAAACCCTTATCAACCATTTCTAGTAGAGCTAATATCGCGCCCCGGCTTATCGGATCTGCCGACAGAAGTAGGGTAGGTGAGTGGGTGTATGTAAATTTAGGATTTGTTCCGAAAATATAAAAAGCGGAACACCGACTTTACCCCTCAAATAGGGAACCAGGTCTAGAGGGGCTAATATCGCTTCCCGGTTTATCGTGGCCTGCCGACAGAGGCAGGGTGGGGGAGTGGGTGTATATAAATTTAGAACTTGTCCCGAAAATATAAAAAGCGGAACACGGATTTTACCCCTAAGTTAGGCAAAACCCTTATCAATCAGGTCTAGAGGGGCTAATATCGCTCCCCGGCTTATCGGGCCTACCGACAGAGGCAGATTGGGTAAGTGGGTGTATGTTAATTTGGGATTTGTCCCGTAAATATAAAAAGCGGAACACGGACTTTACCCCTAAAATAGGGAAAACCCTTATCAACCAGGTCTAGCGGGGCTAATATCGCTTCCCGGCTTATCGGGGCCCGGGAAAATGCAACAAGTTATCTGCCCCTGAATACGACTGTATATAGCCTTCAGTTACTCCGGAATATTAATCTCCCGGAATGCATGTCATCGAACATGGTCCCCGACAATATCGTCGGCTTACCCTCCTTTTCTCCACTCGCCGTCTTCCTGGTCTTTACCCACACCTCGAACTCTATAGTTTTTTCACTCCACCTGTTGCTCTTGTAACTGGCCATCTTCCTTCCTCGTCGAAAGTTTGTGCTGGAATGCCCGCTCTTAACCTAGACCAAAAGATGTAGTTGGTCTGTGGACTGATTTCAAAATTGACTCTGTGTTTTACTGTAGAGCTCTTGTGTTGTATTCTGGACGTTGATTGTTTACATTTGGCCCCATCCTAGGCCACTGGTTGGCTACTTTCCCAGCCGACTCATTGACTGGCCTATACCAGTTTGGGTAAATATATTTTCTGTTCAAGCATTGGGCATTAATGGCCACTTAAGCTCATAACCCATTGTACAGAAACACACAAGACAGGTTTGGGGTGAGATCTCATTTTGTTTTTTATTCAAGGACAATAATAAGAACCACAACGTGAGAACAACCACGCGAAAACTGAAGCCCAGAACTTAAGTCCAGAACGGGGCTTGTACATTGAAATTTTCTGCGGTCCAGTCGAACACCAGTACATCTCGATCGGTTGCTTGAGGGTACTCGTCAAACATCTGTCTACTGCGCATGTGCAGAATGACGTCAGTTCCACGTCACACCCATCCCGTCGGATGCTTCCTCGCGAGAGCTTCACACTGATACCTCCCACTACTCAATTGGACCATTAGGGCCCCCCCTCGACCCCAAAACGTCCATCCCCAGCGCTACTTGTCCAATGCGCATGAGTACAGTGACTTTTTTAAAGAACAATTCACCTCTTAGCTTCAAGACTCCGCCCATTGTGTTCTACGTGGTGAGACGAAAAAAACAATATCCCACAACCCATACCGCAATGAGCATGTGTGGGTTTCCCATTAGGTTCAACATTGTCCAGTGCGCCAGTATGGGTCGTATGGTGATCGGTCCTCTGGTAGACATATAAATATATGCTATTTTCAACCTTGGTTTGTAGCATATGACTCGTGGTGTAATGGATAACGTGTCTGTCTCTAGCTAAAGCGATCCGGGTTCAATTCCCACTGGGACCCTTTCCCTTCTCCCGCTGTATGGAGAAACTGAGGGCTCCCCACTTGCCATTTATAATTGGCAAATAGATGACAATATTGTCGGGGACCCGTGTATTCCATCGATGCTTCGGAGGGGCAGATAAAGGCTGTATATTCTCCTGGACAGGGCCGAAGATGACCGGACATTATATTCCCGGACATTGCAGAAGATGACCGAACATTATTTTCCCGGACATTGCCGAAGACTGTCGAACATTCCAGATGATTCTCACGAAAGGAATATGGGAAACTGGTCGCATATTGACCTCAAACATTTGCATATGACCTCTGTGACGTCACTTCCGGTTCCAGTCACGTGACCGGGAGTGACCTTTGACCCCGGCGCTGCAACTTTCGGTCACTTCCGGTGACTTGACCGGAACCGGAAGTGACGTCACAGAGGGCATATGCAAATTTTTGAGGTCAATATGCGCCTAGACGCGCTTTATATACTACTTATATGTACATGTATAAAATAAATACAGAATGAACTGCATACAGAAAAACACAAGGAATAGGTATATGTATCTCATGCATTAATTACATTAATTCTTAACCAAAGATCAATTCATACAAGAACATGTTTTCAAGTAAGTGTACCTTTCTATGTTAACAGATTACAATCAGTGATGGGTGATATTACAACAATATCATGGTGTTATGTATTGTTATGATTGGCTTAACTTTAACTGCTGGAGATATTTTCTAATTTGAGGGCAATGTGCAATCATACTAAATTTATTTTCATAACTTCATTTATTTTCACAATAAGCAACATAATGGAGATTAGCTTGTTGAGTTGTACAACATAATATAATAAGCATCATGGGTCTGCTTCAGTTTAGTGTAGACATATATACCCTTGAATATCTGTTACCATGATTCAGAGGGAGGTGGGGGTGGGAAGGGGGTCTAGTGTCACAAGCAGTATTCCAGGTTGTCCATCCATATCCTCTATTCCATGCCCCAATATTTCAAGCACGTGAAATCAGACAAAAATTATTTGCGGGAAATGTGACTTCCACATCCCTGGCTGGACATGCTGGTGGGGAACCCCCAATCCCAGGTTAATTAGATTAGTGAAGTTAACGTCCAACAAATGCAAAATTGAGCTTGGCATCCGGCCCTACGTTATTCAGTGATGTATTCCCCTACCCTATTGCCTCCACGGACCCTAATGCCTCGAAGGAGGCCTAATGCCTCGAAGGAGGTCTTTGCGCTAATTCATCGCTTGTTTGTGATGTAACTGAAGATGAAGTTTATTTCTTAATTAGATGCCAAGCTTACGCTGATATTAGATTATCTTTATTCACTACTGCCAGTAAAATATCAGTAAACTTTATCACTTTGTCAGATGTTGACAAATTTATATGGTTATTAAGTAATGAAACTCATAAATTAACCTGTGCTTTGACAAAATTTATATATGAAGCAGTGAATGTACAAATAACTCCCCGGGTTAATGTGAATTACACTGAGATATATAGCTTAGAAACCATTAATTAATAGGATTTGTGTATGTTGTTGCTAAATCTTTATTCTTTTTACGGAAGGGGTGTTATTATTAATCAGCCATCTGTCTGTTCATTGATTGGGAGGTACATTGTCAATCTTAAAGTAAATCCTCAATACTGTTGTAAACAATATAATAAATTCAATTGTATGCTCTTTGCAGGGCGCTGAGATCAGCAATAAAGATTCTATTCTATTCTGACATCGCCGCTACAGTGAAGGTCGACATTACTAGCAGCCGGTCGTCAATCGACACGACGTCATTAGACGTTAGAGGTCGGCGGCCAGTCTATATTTTTGTCGGGTTTACCAAGGGTAAACCCTACATTAGTATCACTTTTCAGTTTTTCTTTTTTCTTCTGCACATGCGTAGTTTTTATCTCCTGCCCGGAGACTGTTCTCATTTGATGCCCCTTACAGCATTCACAACAGGCCTCGCACAAGGCATGCAATCCCAGGCGCTAAGAGTAATGGAATTTCGTTGAAAGGACATGGAAAGTCAGAGGAAATATATGTACAGAGTCTGGGGAAAATGAGTGGAAAACGCTAAGTTATTCTCTGAAGTTCAGCGAAATTTATTGCGGAATAAAAATCCAAACAGCTGTGAAGAACGTGTTTACTGGTGACCGACTTTCGCCAGATTGGAACGAGGTCAGACAGCTCATTTACATATTTTGTGTAGTCCATTGGTTGAACTAAACTCGTGACTGTTTCCCGCTGAATTAATATTCATATTCTGTGACGTGTATTGGTCGAGGTCATAATGTCGACAGCTGATTGGCTCACGCTCTGGACATCAGTACTAATTTACGTATCCAGAACAGTCGCCATTTGAACTGGTCAAATTGCAGTCGCCATTGTTCGTTGGTTTGGAATTTAGCTTTGGGCTAATTTTGCCGATGCCGGGAAAATGCAAATTTAGTGAACATTGGCTGAGACTGGATGATTATAACTGTCGTTGTCCCGTCACGGTGAGAGGACAGGAACGTACACGGTGTGTCAAACAAATGTGGATCTGTCCAATTATATGGGCGATGGTCCTTTACGGAGCCATACAAAAATTACAGGGTACACATTACGCATGGACAGAAAAATCAGGGTGGCCAGCACATGAACATACCAGCATTTCTGACTATACCCGAGACAACAACGACAATAAAAGAGACCGCTGTGCTCGCCCGAGCTTCAACTTCTACCTCGAACGGTGAGACGACCAATACCCTGCACGACCGTGGCCGTATGCCAACATCTGCCGGCGATCATCTCGAGGGTATTTCTGGCTTTCTTTCAACAAATTAGACATTGGAACCGGAAATATTGTGGTGTTTGAAACAAATACAGCCACACTGATATAGATAGATTGTCTTTCAATATGAAGTCAGACATGGACGATGGCTGAGTTATGAATGTCTGATCTGGAGTATGAAAAGCGTTGTTTAGAGGTCACGGAAATTTCAAAAATTGGTCATAGAAAAGTCATGGAATTTTGAACCTCTGAAGGTGGCTTGTGCATTGAACGTGATAATTGGGAGATTATCGCAGTAAATTTTATCTTTCCAATTTCTTTTGAAAGTTGCCTTTATCTGGTATCATTTGTTACGGCGAGAAGGATAGTCATTCTCCACGGTCCTATCCTATCTGGCTATCATCTGGGGCTGATGCCAGGAAGTCACTGCGCCACAAAGCAATAGCAGGATAACCAGCGAGTAATTTAGGACCAGTACTTGTTGTCCCATCAGTTTTTTTTCAGTCAATCTTTCAAATGCAAGAACTCGAAATTGGTACATGATATATAGATCTGAAACTTCAACTTTACACACATATTCTTGAAGTTGTTCTATAACTATATGGCACTTTATGAATTATTATTACGAATATGAATTTTAATATTTTTGAACATTTTTCAATCTTTGGTAAGCTACCTTACAACAAAAGTTATGATTCATATATAGTGCAAGATCACAAAGATGATCTTCGCTTTAGATAGGGAATCGTCCTCAATGCGTTTTTGATACACACAGCTGGTGGGGCTAATTTTTGTCTAAAAAGCACCAAATTGACCATTTGAACAGATAAAGATAAAGAATAATCAAGACCCACAGACAAACACAACCAGACTTACAGTGGTTCAAACCTGCCGTATTTTTGCACTTTTCGGTGCATTTACAGTCGACATTTTCTCTCCAAAATTCTCGTTGCAAAATTATGACACCTTTAACCAAAATCATATTTAGACTTATTTGTTGGTCAAAATAGCTAAAATTGGTTTTGGTTAAAGGTGTCCTATTTTTGTAACAAGAGAAAATCCGCACTGAAAAGTGCCTAAAAATACGAAAATAAGCCAACTTACCAACTTTAGTGAGCCATAAATCCGTTTTCGTGCATCTGCAGTCCTTCATTATTTCGGGTCTTATAATTCAGCATGAAGGCTGTACAAAATGGTCCATTTCATATCCCTTTGATAAAAGTGAAAGTTTGGCCCTTCAAACCGAACAGCTTGAGGACGATTCCCTATGTCAAGCGAACACCACCATTCTTCCCAAATATGGGACTACTAAACTCCTCTGATGCAAGTAAACCCGACATCAGTACTCTAAGTACTTTGATTGGTTCTGTGATAATGTAATTACAATGATCCCTCGCGTAAGAACACGATAGCAATAAGGTATGTGAAGGTAAGTGTTACAGCGTAAGAATGTAACCAGTTTAGCAGCCGCGCTCGTCGGTCGGCCCCAACGTGAGCCTCTTCTGTTTCTAAGCGATATGTGTTTGTTTACTTATTTGTTATGAACCAGGTCTGACAGAGCTATTTTTCTGTCCTGTAATATCAATACATTATTCAAAATGTCAATACATTATTCAAACCTACGCACTCTGTCCTCATTATTGGAATCTCCAGGAATAGCTGTCTTGTTGATGAGAGAAATACTGGGCTGACAGAACCTTACAACCTCTGTACTAGCCGCCAGCAAAGTCATGGTGACAAGAAAGCCATTGTGCCGGTATGATGGACAAGAATGTCCTGGTGATTAGTGTCGCTTTTCATATCATTTTCGGTTGCAACCAAGGACGGATACTTGTCTCCCATGTGGAGAAAAACGACCTAGCTGGGTTAGAAGGGTCGGACACTCGTAGCCACCGTACATGTTTAGCCTCCACACCGGTCGCCATTCCCGTTGGCGTTCACCGCTCGCTCGCTTCCAGGGCAATCTTCCAGGGTGGAATGTTGAATGAAAAGTTTGAAAAAATCCACAAAACTTGGTAAATATCTTCCTCAGTAATTGAGGCACAGTCCTGGGTTAAAAATGTACTTGAAATGTAAGAATAGGCACTAAAAATCGTTGAAAAAATCCAGAAATTTAGGGGAGCAGGTAAAAGTCGACCGTTCACATCGCTCTCTCTCACATTACTTTCAATCTTCACCAGAAGTCATAATTCTAGTCAGACAGACATATTCCGATTGTATTGGGCCAGATGACAACAGGAGAGAACAATTTCATCTAAAATTATTTGGAGAGAATGTCCAATGTAATCTTGTACCCACGAAATTGCATTTATCTTGATAGATATGGTAAAATGTGACAATTACTCCAAGAGCTTGGGCACTTTTAATTGTACGTCGAAGGCCAACAGATTTGAGCATGTTTTCTAGACCAGAATTTTGGGCCGATTCTGAAAATGCGCATCTCGGTGGTCAAATCTGCTGCATTTTGGATGAAAACCGCGATTTTTCGATTTTTGACCAAATTTTCAACGAAATTGATAAAACGAATGTATAATTACTAAATGTTTAACGGCGCCTCCATATTTGGCTCCAAATTGAAGGAGCTGAACTGGTCCAACTATACACTTGAGAAAAAGCCATATGTGATTGATTACAGTGGTCTCGCGCGATTATTTCGTCCAAAATGAGGTTAAAATTGCTCGAATTCCTAAAACATAGCGCTAGAATTATCTCGCTGATATCTGTATTTCAATGGGTAGGTTATTTTCATGCATGCCGAAAACTGACGACAGCAATTGAGCATTCAGCAATACCAAATATGACCATAATCACCCGATTCCTGTTGCAAAATACGCCATAAACTTACCCTAACTCCCTTTTTTCGGCAGAATCTGGTGGCTGTGATTTTTTTCTGCAGAGTCGGTAATTTGGGTCCAGAATTGGGTCATAATGTATCAAACGATGCAACGTATGTCTCTATAACCATCATTCTGACGTCAGGGTGACGTCATGAATTCCAATAGTCAATAAACATGTATTATTTTCTTGGCATTTTTCATTATTTTACTTTTTTTTATCAGACTGACAGACCGATACCCTACGTTGCATACCTCCTCCATATGCTGCGTGCCGTAGCCGTGGTAATATACCAGCTTAAAATTACCGAGGGATCTGGGTTAGATAAGCTTGATTACCAGGCGTCCATTGTGACTTTTACCTTCTACAAATAAAGTTTGTATTATTATTATTCACTATTATCATCAGACTGATGTACTTATCAGAAAACAAATGTTTCTGTTGAAGTATTGTAATCGCATGTCCTTTGTTATGTTTGTGATAGAACGCACAAGAAGAACAGAAATATTTTATGAGCTCAGTATCACAGTGACGTAAAATGGCAAGGATCTCAAAACTATCTGAAACGCTATTTGTGCGCTAATCCACCTTTATGTCACTCTCTTAACTTGTAGGTTTTATTGTAGAATTTCGTAGCCGTTGTAGGCAGATACCTAAGTCTATGGATAAACACATTGTGCATTTTAGCCCGATGATAGGTGTTGGGTGTGGAAGTCTGACTCGAAAAATGGGCATAAGATGGGACAGATATTTCTCGATTTTGATAAATTTGGACAGTGGGCTAAGAATAATGCCTTGAACTAAACGAACCGCTTGAAAAATATGATATTTAGATGACCCCATATGGCCGTCATTTTGAACTTGACCATCAAATCTTGAACTTAAAGATATATGAATATATTCAAAATGGGCGCAAGATGTTAGGCTATACTCAGATATCTCTCGATTTGGAAACATTTGCACAGTGAGCTAAGAATAATGCCTGGAACAAAACGAGTGATTTTCGGATGACCCGATATGGCCGTCATTTTGAATTTAACTCCATTTTTTTAACCTAGAGATATGTAAATTGATTCAAAATGGGCATAAACTGTCAGGCTATGCTTGAACATCTATCACTTTTGATAAATTTGCACGACGAGCTAGAAGAATGCCTTTGGCTGTAGAATCGCATTGAAAAAAGCATAATTTTCAGATGACCCCATATAACCGCCATTTTGAATTTTACCAATATATCTTAATCTTGGAGAAAAGCTCAAAATTGGCGTGAGATGCTAGACTATGCTTAGATATATCTTGGTTTTGGTAACTTTTCACAAT
This sequence comes from Hanleya hanleyi, assembly GCA_036873755.1. Lineage (NCBI taxonomy): Eukaryota > Metazoa > Mollusca > Polyplacophora > Lepidopleurida > Hanleyidae > Hanleya > Hanleya hanleyi. The sequence goes on along the minus strand of JAVTVY010017388.1, from coordinate 16,302 downwards.
GAGCTAAAAAGAATGCCTTGAATTATACGAGCAACATGAAAAAGTATGATTTTCAGATGTCAGTCCATATGGCCGCCATTTTGAATTTGACCATCAGTCTTGATCTTAGGGGTATGTAAATAGATTCAAAATTGGAATAAGGTTTTATGCTATGCTTCAAGACCCATCAGTTTTGATAAATTTGCACACTGAACTGAGAATAATGCCTTGAACTATACGAAAGACCTGACAGGGTGTGATTTGCAGATGACCTCACATGTCCGCCATTTTGAACTAAATCGTCATATTTTAAGCTGATGATTATGCAAATATATTCAAAATATGCGTAAGACCATATACTCTGATGTGAGATCCCTTGGTATTAAAAATTTGCAAGCTGACCTAAGAATAATGCCTTTTAGATGATCAACCTGGAAAAGCGCGATATATGGAATTAAAGCATGCCGGTTAGTCACTAAAATTTCGGAAATATGCTCAACAATAGTCCAATATAATACTCTAAAAGGTTGGAAAGTCTTGGCTCTCGATTTTTAATCATTGTGGACACGATATCACAAGAAGAATTATATCCAACGCATTGTAAGTTCATACCACATATGCATAAGGAAAAGGACCAGAAGCTTATTGAAAAGGGCTGACCTTGACCTATTTTATCAAGGTCAAATTCTAGTATTTGCTATATTTTTTTGAAGGATTAAATTTAGGGCCTCCAAATTCATATTATATATGCAACTTTTGATTTACTGGAAGCTATCCCAGCTGACTGACCTTGATCTATTTTGTAAAGGTCATATAGTGTTTCTTATGATATAGCATGAAAAAAAAGCTAGGCTCTCAAAATTTATACTATCTATACATCTGGCGAAGGTCCAGGGGTGTACTTAAAATGACTGACCTTGACCTATTTTATCAAAGTCAAATTCTAGTATTTGCTATATTTTTTGAAGGATTAAAGCTAGGGTATCCAAATTCATATTGCTTATGCAACTGTTGATTTACTAGAAGTCTATCCCAGCTGACTGGCCTTGACCCATTTTTCAAGGCCATTTAGTGTTATTTTATGATTAACATGAAGAAAGATAGGTAGGTTTTCCAAATAATTACTATGTACACATCTGGTGATGGCCCAGAGGTGTGCTGAAAATGACTGACCTTGACCCATTTATCAAGGTCAAATTCTATTTAGTGCAATATTTCATAAAGGATTATATCTACGTTGTCCACATTTGTGCCACTTATGGTTGGATCTGAAGTCTATTGAATATCACTGACCTTGGCCTATTTTCAAAAGGTCAAATTCTCTATGTTAAGTTTGAGATCTCCAAATTTATGTTCCATATGCAATTAAGTTAGAATAGACTGGAAAATTGTTGAAGATGACAGACCTTGATCTATATTTCCTAGATCAAATTACTTGATTCTATTATGAGTTATATAGAAGAGTATATTTAGAGCTAAGAATTTGGTCATGCTCTACCAGAACCTCAGTGCAATTTTTCCCCCATCACTTAAGGCCTTGACAAAAACTCACCTGGTCCAATTTCCTATGTATTTCTCACATTTTTGTTAACCTAGTTGTCAAAGTTCCAAAAATACACGATCTTATACAACACATGATGTTGGGTGTAGATATTAACTGATAACCGAGGGGTATTGGAGCACAATGGACTATTTTATTACAGGTTATCGCCTTCGACATCGGTGCGAACGATCTCTGCGAAAGCAGTTATAAGGAAGTTCTTGAGAAATATCAGACATTAGTTGAAAATGTCTAAAGAAAAAGCCCAGGTAAGTTCATTATATTGGTTAAACTTGTAGCAGGTTGTATGATTCAAGTGAATTATCTTATCTATTTTGGTATTATTTATAAACAGAAAAGTTGATTTGTTATATTTCACATAGAGTGCAGCAATATTGAAGCTTTATAACGACGATCGGCAAAATGATTATTGAAAGAAAACTAATGTTTGTTATTTCTGTTTATTTCAATGCCATAGTTGTGACCTCCAGTATTCTAGCAAGAGGCCAGAACTATTGCTCAGGAAGAGAACTCTGTGTTTCCGTCCTCGAGTCATTCAACGTAAGGCCAAGATAATCAACTCGACTCTCTTTTAGCCAAGAAACTGAAGCAGCTTATCTTTTTGGACAACGATGACTTTCTTAAAGGTGGTGTTATCTAGCAGCATCTTCTGAGCAGGGATGGACTCCATTTGAGTTTCACGGGAACACGACTTGTCCTCAACAAGATTGTGATCGTCTCCAAGGCTATGCTGCAACGACAAGTGGAGACACCTTCTCGAACCATCAACAAACCAGGCCTGCATTTACAGGTACTGCTAACGTTGAGCATATCAAGTAGTGTAATACAGTAAACATACTTTGTGTAGCTCAGATGTTTAGTAGATAAACACGACATTTAAATTCATCAATATTCCTTTATTCTTTCCATTAACAGCCCACAACCGAGTCCCAACCTATCTGTCCATCGGTACCAATGGAGCCTGGACCTGAATCTCTTCCAGGACTGTCACCATACCAAGATGCTGTAATAAAGGAGCAACCTCCTGCATCTCACCCCTCCCAGACTTCAGTGCATTTCACCATTGAGGAGCATACATCGGATTCTTCTCCAGAATCAATGCCATTCCGAGACGCTGTAATCAAGGCGCAACATTCTGCATCTCACCCCTCTCAGCTTTCGGTGAATTTCATCCTTGTGGCGCCTACTCCAGACTCTCCTCCGGAACCAATGCCATATTGGGATACCCTGGTTAGGGTATTGCATTAGAGAGTTATTATATATGTCAATTCATTCGATTAAGTATATTTAATAGCTAATTCCAAATTTCGTCTTTGATGTAAAATACCTCCCTCAAGTTGTTTCACTCTAATTACTAAATAAAGTTTTAAAATAACGTGTAGTAACTGTCTTGTTTATTTCTACTTACAGTAATGCAGAATCCCAGACTCTGAGATCGCCGTCGTCTCCCTATCTGAAATCTACCGAGTGAATTAATTCGACATCTCGCGAAAATATGAGCCGGGTTTTGCTAGCCGGCTCAAATTGGGAAAATAATGGGTGTTTTTTAAGCAAATTGAAATCATATGGCGGATGGTAGGGAGGGGGTGACCTAACACTGCTAAATTCTTTCCAAAACCATGATGTCCATCAACGATTACCTGTTCTCATATTTTGGTGCAAAAGTATCTGTTGGTGATTCGGTGGTAAAAGATAGCAAAGACTGACATATTAATCTAAGACAGTTAACACATAATAGTAGAAACAAATTAGATAAAAAAAATCGGATAGGAAACGACCGAGACCATCTGACAGAGACAGAGTGCCCCTGAAGAAACAGAAAGCTACAAAGACCATCAGATGATATTATATATAATAATATTAAATCAAAACGATATGCAGCCATCAGTTGATTCCAGCTAACCAATAAGTCACCCCCGTATGACGAATCTAGTGGAAGCTGAACATATAACATACCAATGAAGAAAACATCACCATCAACGTAGATCCATCATACTAGGGAAACCCATTGGGTTGGTTCTGCACAAGATGTAAAATACACAATTTATTTGTTGATAGTCTTGTGAATCCTCGCAAGATGATGGCCTCAACAGAAATACAGCTTGCTGCTTATGGCATGTATTTATGGCGAAGGAAATAGGATTTTATCATTAAATTCCCTCAGTACAGCAACAACCCAATGGTTTTGTTTGTGGCATATTTGCGGTCACAAATTGGGTAGCGTGCTGCTATTCAGGATACATTGAGGAATATGATATTGCATATGACATAGATACTTTGAGACCTTTGGTTAGCTGTTTAGATAACGAAAAATTTGAACCACTTCCTAAATGTACCAAACCAGCAGCAAATGATTCAAAATTTACAACTGTGACAAATTCCAAAATTTACTGATTGCTTTAATGATATGGTGGGCTGAGAAACTCCGTTTGGAAAAAACAACAACACTGTAATGTTTAGAAGCATAAATCTTGTGCAGTGAACACAGGAGAATGGTTTCGTGACCTGCATAATTAAGTAATTCTTTGTTGTATCAATATATAATCACGGTATTGCACTATTCATCATTTATATTATTCATCATAGACAAAACAATTTATTATTAGTCATTATTATTATTATTCAATATTATTATTATTCGTTATTATTATTATTGAAATAAAACAATTCAATACCATTTACAGAGTTCACTTTGCGAAAGGTTATCACTTAGTTGAAGAACTACATGAAATGCCATTCCAAATCTGATATACCTACACTGGGCTGGTAGGCTGCCATATTGGATTGGACACGATTTCGAGTGTGGAAGAGTAAATCGATGATTCTATGGCTTATGAGTGCGGATACATGTCTAAAAATATACTAGATAAAAGCAGAAATATATGAATATTAGTGTAAGATCCACAAATAGTTGTAATCCCCTGTATAAAGCATGTGATCAGTGTAAATAAGTCGGTCTGGCACGGTCTGCCAATCGAACAGACATTAGGGTGACTTGGGAAATGCATTACCCGATATTCATGTGCACAAAAGCTGTGCTCCGCGATTCAATCCCTGTGCAATCAGAGTGTATATCTGAGAGTATGGGAAGTTTACAATCTGATGTCATGAGAATGATATACATGTACATGTACTCCTATTGTTATTACTTTACTGCAGGCGATGTTCACAGAATGGTATTTTATATACTTATTCTGCATGTGAAGTACTGTCAGCTTCGCCTTGTGATGCAGGCAATTTATCCTTTCTGAATTATCTTTTCAATGTGTACACAATGCTTTATACATCAACCAAAAAGAGATGGCTTCTGTTGTTTCAGTTCTACATGTGAGTTTAGTACCAGTACCAAGAATTTCTATAACTTTTCTGGTTTACCACTGTCTTAATCACTGAAGTCAAGGGGTTGTGTCCTGTCAGTAGGAAGCAGTACAGCATGTACAGAAATATCAGCAAAATAGGAGGGAATTCTGCTAGGAGTTCAAACGTTGCCTATCGTCTGCTTCCCTGATGAAACCAGTGTGTATTGTAAGGTTGTATACTTTGTATATCCTTGAATATTTGTTCCAGGGCTTAATCACGTAAACCCAATCATAATTTAGAAAAGCCCCTTATATTAAAACGGTTTATTGCATCATATTTCCAGGAAACAAATAACCACATGATAGTTGTCTGGTTGATACATTAATTATGCTCCTATAATAACAGAGGATTACTGGCATGTTTGAGATTGATAATTTATTGGCTAACTTATCTTTTTGGGCATGTAGCTGGATGGACGAAATGAGATTTGCTTCTCCTCAACCAAATCCAACCTGTCGGGTTGAAGATCAGACAGAGATTTGAGGCTGGCTCCATCATGTCCGTCCAATGCACAAGTATACGTTCAGACTTACAGCGTAAACTACCTTAGAACATCAAACAAGGACAGAAAATACAGGTAATTACTACATTTATGTCAGGTCTTTGCAATAGCTATGTCAGAAGATTGGAATCCAGTCAGGGGACTCGCGAAAGGACTCCCTCACCCATTAGGTTATGCAACAAGTCATTTGTTTACATAGACAATGTTAGACTAATTTATTTGCAAACTTTTATTCTGTTGAAAAAATGGTCAATTAGCTTTGGTATAGTATTTTTTTTTATAGTATTTAGAAAAGGCACTATACATGTAAATCCAGGAACTTGTGGTATTGTCAATATTGAATCCCTGCCCTATGCCTATTACATGTACCTTGGTTGGATGTCACAAGGGCAATGAGGTTGTGTTTTTGTGGTTCTTCCTGCTAAAGATTCCTACATGTATCCAAGGACATACTGGTAATATATATATGCCAACCATTGCGAAACTAGATTTGAGAGGTTTTTTTGTTGTTTCCTCAGACGTTTGAATATTTTTGAAATACGAAATTTCTCATGCTATTTTTTCAATGCCATGTGAGCCGCTAAAACCAAACGTCGTTAAATGAAATCTAAAGGTGGTCATTCTTCCCCCATATTAATTTGCAACTATATATCACACCCTACTCTGCAAAAAGTCTTGATGGGCTACTGATGGTCACCAAATAGCTGCATTGTCCATTCGAATGTCATATGATTGCTTTTGCATGTTCAGCATTGTTCAACATTCCCAGGTCAAAGATTAAGGTCACTGGCCTAAAAATCAGGAAATCAATGGAAGTCACATATTTTGTGTGGGCGGATGCATTTATGAGAAGCGATGTATTGTGTGCCAAGATTGAGGTCAAAGCTCCAGGTCACATGACCTTCATTGAAAAAAGGAAGACCCATATATTTATTGCCGATAGTCTATAGTGCTGATTAAGATGTTTAACTTTTCATGACTGTCGATTTGATCGGGCGGAATCCATGATCGCTACCTGGAACATGCGGAATACCCTAGCAGTGACCACTAACAAGAAAAGTGGAAATTTTTGGCCTGTAATGTACAACATGAGCAGCGTGACTAACGTGACAGGACCTACGAAGTAGGGTAGGCATTAGGACTGCGGCGCGCACTGAACGCTTGGACCCCTCAAGATGAAATCCTGCCTATATTAAGATGGGCACAGCCCACGTCAGAATCATCAGTGATTTCCATAAAAAATCACCAAAATTTTTCAGCAAAAGCAGGTCAGCTGGCTGGCAACAGTCTCCTAATGCACCTTCATGCCAAAAATCAAGGTTCTAATGTCAACGGTTCTTCTTATTTTGCCGACGGAATGATTCGGATGGACTGACTGATTGACCCACTCACTCACCGACTCACTCACTCATTACCGGACAATTTGCAAATGAGAGCCTACTTCGTAGAAGTAAGCTTGTGCTGATAATCCACGGGTACAATCCTGTACGCTATAAACCTGCATGTGTGCAGCCCCAGCAGTTACCTTTATTAGTTACAGTTAACAATGGTTGTATTTCACAGTCACAACTGATAATATGTTGACTTTCTGATTGCTGTTAAGATAATTTTAATGTCAGTAGAGATTCTATAATGGTAAGCAAGTGGGGTCATGTAGTTTCAATCAGGAAATTCTCATACCTTATTTGCACAGCTCGGCCTGTACGAGTAAATGTATGTCACATCCAAATTTGGGGTTAAATTATGATCAGCATGATATGACTGAAATGACGTTGAAAGCGACGTCAAATCATATTCGAACATACCTCCAGTCCGTCTCAATGTTATAGCATTGTACCGAAAATTGTGTTGAATTCCCGATAAACACTAGCAAACACCTACAGAGCTGTGACGTTATCGGCTGGCGTAGATAACTATAGTGAGAGCGCGCGAAATGTATACTTTCCCGCAGTTTGCAACAATGTTCGCATTAACCAGCTGGGATGTGACGCCTCATTCAAACATTGTTTTCATCAATGTGAAAGGCATACACCAGCATATTTTAGCTAATTTAATAGAATTTCGTAATAGATATTCGATTGTTCATGTCCGAATCGAAATAAAGACCTCGGAAATCGGTTTCAAACTTCCGAGATAAACACCAGTTGGCACTCGTCCAGCAGTTTAGACCCTCGGCCTGCGGCCTCGGGTCTAAACTGCTGGACTCGTGCCAACTGCGGCTTCGGGTCTAAACTGCTGGACTCGTGCCAACTGGTGTTTATCTGGGAAATTTGAAACATCTTCCTCGGACGCGGATATTCTCTAATGGACGACGGCTGGATTATGAATGACGGACTAGACGCTTGTAATTTATTTCTTAATTCACTCACCCTTCGATCAGCAAGTGTATTTCCTAACCTCCAAAGATTAGGAGAAATCCGATACATGTGCATGTTGGTTTAGATATTTCTGTCAGGCTTAAAAATATGCTCAGTCCTGTGACTGAAATTTGAAGTTTTGGAGAAAGTTAAACAGGTTCCACTCTTAAAATGTTCCAGAGAAGCCAATAAATGGAACAGTCAGTTTATCACTGAAGTGTTAGTATTATGCGGCAATAATACAAGAACATGTACACGCAATCGGGTGATCGAAGATCAAAACTTACAGAAAGATGCTCAGTGCCTTTAGTGACTTAGTGCCATCGCGCGGCTGAGATACTAAGGCTACGTCCGAGAATCCACCGTATTCTCGAGTCTGAATGTTAGGTGCCGAGGGATGCTGTCCTGTAGTGTCATATGGTTGTTTTTTAGTCAACAGATGTCGCCAATGTTTCCCACCTCTTACATATCGCTCTAATTTATTACCTGGATTCTGCTTGTGGAATATAAGTCCCCGAGGCCCGCTCTCTGTACATGTCACTCGACAAATATATGTAGGTTTATTGTTTCGGCGCGAAATTTAAGCCGCACGACGTCGGGCATTACAGGTAAGCTTCTCTGTGTATTCTTGCATTTACCAGGCTACCCCATGTTGAGACGTTTACTCAATCCGACGTCCACAATGCTCATCCATTAACCTCAGATGAGCTGTTTGAGCTGATCTGCCATCACAGCTCCGAGCTAGCGTATCTAATTCCGCTTAAGCCGATGCTAGGGGCCCTGTGGATACGTCATAGTCTCCACATGAACAGCTGCAATAAAAGCGCGGCTGAGATACTAAGGCTATGTCCTAGAATCCGCCGTATTCTCGGATCTGAATGTTAGGTACTGAGGGATGCTTTCTTGTCATCAGACCTCTTGCATATCGCTCCAATTTCAGATGTGCACTGTCAGGTTTATGATGGTGTTGGTAATTTTGCCAGAGTTATTGCCCTTTATAGTGAACATCAGTATGTTTATTCTGTCCATACATGTATCTCAGTTATTATTTGATTGAGAAATTTGAAACTCACTTGGAAGATTCTTAGTACATGTATCTTGTATTTGTTCATTGTAATTTTTTCACAAAGTAACACTGCACTTGTCTGTGCTCTATAATTACTTGTTGGCGAAGTTTAGAATTTTAGATGCTTAGTATCCTGTACATGTGCACTGTCCAGTTTGTTACCTATTTAATGATTTTCCCAAGAGTTATTGCCATTAGTCGTCAACACCAACATATGTTAATAGTACATTCTTGTCCAAAATGTAACTTGATGGAGAAGTACTTACAAAGGGTTTTTCCCTGAAATATGAATTGGATTTTTACACTTTTATCTCGCCTTACGAAGTAAAGGGAGATATTGTGAGCGGGGGGAAGGGGGGGGTGTCGGTGTCCCCGGAATGGATATGATCCATCAAATCAAAACAAAAAAATCTAGAAGAATTCAGGAAAAAAAATATGGTGGGGGTTATTCAACCTTGGGGTACTACGCTGGGGATTCCATCGGTGCTTCAATGTCAAAATCCCCATGATAGAGTTTTTCTTTTAGCTGAAGTACACATGTACATGTATATAGAAAATTTGCTGCAGTTGTCAGCTGTCAATGGATGATTATGAAACTTGGTACACATGTTTCTTATGACTAGACGGTGTAGGTTTGCGACATTTGAGATGAAATATCAATTTTTGTCCAAATTATGGCAAATGATAGTTTGGTTCTGCAGAATTGTACACGTAGCCCTTCAACATGTACACATTTACATGTACATAGAAAGTTTACGGCAGTTGTCACCTCTCACTAGATGATTGTGAACCTTGGTACCGGTACACATATTTCATATGATTAGAGGATGAACCTGTGCTATTTAGGAGATGAAATATTAATTTATGTTCAAAGTGTGAGGGTTTCGTCTTAGTAATTTGCCATTGATAATGTACAGGCAAATACACCTGTACATGGAAAGTTTGACACTTGGTACACAAGTTCAATGTTATTCGAGTATGTGCATGTGCTATTTAAGAATGTGAAATTAAATATGAATTGTTCTAATTATCGCAATTTAGACTTAGTACGTTTCCATTGATAAGTGTTTTGTTGGGTACAAATTTGCATGTAGATCTGTACATGGAAAATTTGCTGAACCTTTCGTGGGATGATTATAAAACTTGGTGAACAGGTTTCTAGTTTTCCTAGGTCAGCCCTATCCAGCAGTAACCCCATACGGGACTGAACTATCCAGCAGTAATCCCAGAGGGGACTGGTCTATCTAGCAGTAATCTCACATGGGGATGAACTATCCAGCAGTAATCCAACACGGGACTGGTCTGTCCAGCAGTAATCTCGCATGGGACTGGCCCATCAAGCAGTAATCATACACAGGACTGGACTGTCCATCAGTAATCTCGCATGGGACTGACCTATCCAGCAATAATCTCGCACTGGACTACCCTATGCAGCAGTAATCCCACGGCACTAACCTATTCAATCATAATCCTACACAGGATTGACGTATCTGGCAGTAATCCCACATGGGACTGATATTATTGTCTGTACTAGATATTTTTTCTAGACATCTTAGTAATTTGTCAATGATAATGTGCATGTACACCGGTACATGGAAAGTTTGCTGAAGCTGTCAACTTTCATTGGATGAGTTTGACACGTGCTATACAAGTTAAATGTGATTCGAGGATGTGCATGTGTTATTTAAGAAATATGACATGAGATATGAATTATTGTGCAAATCATCACAGTTCAGACTTTGTACGTTTTCATTGATAAGGTTTTTATTTGGCAAAAATTTACATGTACTCCTGTACATGGGAAGTTTGCTCTACATATGTGTTTTTGATACTGCCGCAGCTTCAGCGGAAGATCCCGCAAGGAGAGATTTTTGGGTTCTCATTAAAAATTGAGTATTTTACTTTTCTCAAGTTTGATTTTCCTGCAACAAAATTCAGTTTAGGAACAGAATGTGAAGAAAATAGAGTCTGCGAAACGCTGTTTTTGCGATGCGTGTGTTCTGGCATCTGTAGCTAAAACTTCTGTGTCATGCATGTACTTTCCTTTGTCATGTTTGTGAAGTGAATGTGTCCAACTCGACAAAATGATAGATATAGATCACAGACACGTCGGGCACCTTCCACTGCATTTATTCGTGCCGGGAAATATGGGTTTCGATTACTGGTTTGGTGATCACATGGTCAGTGGATTTTCCCAAAAAACTACAATTTAGGGCTGTCAGCTTAGCCCTCTAGTTAGACATGTGCCGTGTCGTCTCAGTGAGAGCTGACCTCATTTTCTGGTTACAGCTGTTCCCTACAACTGTTTTGTGTGTTTGTTTAATGATCCATCAGACCTAAAGAAAAAGGTGAACTGTCCTGTGAAGTCCAGGATGGAAAATACATCAAAACTGAATGTAGATAAGTGTCTAAATAAAGAAGTTTCAGATGTGCAAGTGCTTCAATCATCTTTGAGATCACTATGAATGTAACTGACGGCAGCACTGAGATCATGTTGCATATTTTACGTACATCTGCTACATAAAGTTGAATCTTCTGTGATTATAAACAATAACAATTCATAGTTGATAGAGGAATGGAGAGTAAATAAAATATCTTATTCTAGGCATATTATGTTTTTTTTATTAAGAAGGAGGGGGATGTGAGAGATTTTAATATTTTTTTGTCGGGTTGAAATTTTCAAAAAGGCACTAAATTATCAAGCGCGCGTTATCTCAGTAAAATAGGAAAAACAAACTCAAGGAAATATGACTATTTCTTTGAACTAACTCGAAAAAAATGACTAGCAAAATTGATAAAAAATGTAGCGGATTTCTCGAAGGAAAAATTGGAAATTGAAGAAATGTAGTGATCGTTTAACTCGATAATAAAGTTGAATCATCTCTTCGCTGAGGGTAAACAAGAATGGCCTACTTGAAGTTGTTGGAAAATATAATGCTACACGTGGTCAAGCAAACTGAGTTGTTCAGAGAAATGGTCATTCACATTTCTTCCTGCTCATGTGAACTTTTTCCGGCCTCGATGCATTAACCCGTTGCACAAAATTGAACACACATCAATCGAAGTCAGTCTGAATAAGACGGTGATTCAACGTGTTGTTGTTGTTTCGTGTTGTTGCTGTTGTTGGCATAGGTCCAAAGGTTTAATGTCATTTAGCTACGCACGTATATGCTCAGCCTTTTTCATCGACAAACGCTGTCAGAACATGCGATCGGAATGCAGAACCATTCAGCTGGGAGGGCTACTCACCGAAATTCACCATACCTCCATCTTCTTTTGTCTGAATTTGATGTACTTAGACGAATGATCTGTTTTTTTCTCAGTTTCACCAAATTATCAAATCTTGCGCTATATCGCGAGAAGCACGCCACAGGATATTAGAGTAAGGCGGGTGGAAAATAGTAGATCTCCAGAGAGGTTGACAAAAATTATTTTCTGCAATGTAACTGTCGAATTAAATGTATGCTAAATATCACCATATTTCACTGAATGGCGATGTTACCTTGTTGTTTATACATGTAATGGGCGATATTTTCTACATGCTTATTTGGGCGTATGAATATTATTGAGATGTGATGGGTCAACTCGTTTGAAAAAGAAGCACGCTCTGTCACATTCCGAAATGTGTGGGATCGAAGCGCTAAATTCGATCTCTATGTCAACTTATGGGCTGAAAAGTACATATCTTACTGTGAATTTGTGGAAAATTTGAATTTGGTATCTGCAATAGTTTATTTTCTATTGAAATATCTTTATTTCGTTGCGACGACGAAGGCAAAATGGCGGGATTTCAGCGGTCATTTGAGTACACATGCAGAGTTGAAAATGTATGTAAGGCCACGTGCTTCAGGCGAAACGAATAATTTTGCTCGTAGGATACCCAAAACTTAGTTGTCATTTTATTTAACGTTTTCCTGGCCTGTTATAGTATTTATTTTTCTGAAAGTCGCTTCGCCAAATTCTTTGTCATTTCATTTCATTTTTGCTTCAAAAAGGTATTGAAACCATTTCTCCTCAAAAAAGAGAAATACATTTTTGTCATTTCATGTCTCTTGGTATCATTGTGTCATAAACTTTGGTCATTATACTGATGAGGGGCGTTTTTGGAAATTTAGACTTGGCAAAAGTTTTCGAAAATCTCAAAGATCCTCCTGATGATCCTTAACTAGCATTAACCTGCAATGGTAAATAAGCTGGAGGATATGTATACATATACAAGTCCCTATGAAATTTTGACCAGAAATTGAATACGAAGAGACCTCCAGAAATGGATGTTGAAATAATAGTAATAATGGAAATTCTATTTCCAAAATGAAAAAACTCATGTATTGAGTTTTTATACTGCATTTGATGCAACTTTTGAAAATTGAGTTTTTGAAAAAAGTTTGCGAAGTGAGGTTTTAGTGAACTTAAAAATTGAGTAGATGTAAAAGTTTTCATCAAGAATAACCCCTGTGACATTGGGAATGATTACCATATGCGAACTGTCATAGCTTTGGTCCATAGTCTGGAAGGAGGGAGGAGGGCATACATTGAAATAATCTTCATTGAAAAAATCCACCAGTGTAAATGGAATTTCTCTTTCAGTCACAAAATAAGACCTGTAAGAAACTAAGATCTCAAAAGTAGCCAGATTGCACTGGGCATATAGAATGAATCAAATAACAGGTAATCAAGGGTCAGGCTTGATTAATATCTGTCCAAGATCCTGAAAATATATTTCTTCTATGCTTAGCAAATTCGGCTCAAGCCAATTCAGATTCAACATGTGATTTGCCTGTACTGACTGATTACTGCCATGTCAGTGATGTTACATGTAACACAGGGCTTTAGTCCTGGGACATTGTTCAATATCAATATTACTTTCTCTCTCTGAGGTAGTTGATGCTACATATATTGAAACACCATATACCTTTTAAGAAATAATGTGTTCATAGGCGTGCTAAATGGTTATTTTATGCACGGTTAGTGTGGAGAAGTTTATATTTAAGGAGAAAATCATAAAATTTCCCACACTAATCGTGCGTACAATAACCATTTTGCACGCCTTTGAAAACATTATTTCTATTCTATTGCACTACTTAAATTGATTATCAACAAAGATTATACTGAAAGGTGGAGAACATAAGTAGTATACAAAGTTGAAATTGAGTTCCGTTGACCTCAGAAATTTGCATATTTTGTGGAGGTCACGTGGAGGTCACACAGCCAATGAGAAGCGAGTATTTTGACCTCTGACCAAAAAGCTACCTCCAGCACAGGAGAGTTCCAAATTTGCATATCACGTGACCCAGGTCAAAGATGTATTCCTCCGCGGTGATGCGGTCATATCTGGCGGTGATTCGGTCGCGGGAAAAAGTAGTCCCTAGATAAAATGGTCCGATGGGGTCGAGTGAGGTATCAAAGTGAAGCTTATGTGAAGGGGCATCTAATGGGCTGGGTGGTGGTGGGTTCAAAATGGCGGCTTGTGGGTGGTGGTGGTGGTGGTGGGTTTAAAATGGCGGCTTGTGGGAGGTGGTGGTGGTGGTGGGTTCAAAATGGCGGCCTGTGGGTGGTGGTGGTGGTGGTGGGTTCAAAATGGCGGCCTGTGGGTGGTGGTGGTGGTGGTGGGTTCAAAATGACGGCGCAAGGGAGCAAACGAGGCGGTGGGGAGGTCACGGGGAGAAAAACCCCTCACATTACCCTAAAAAAACCTCTAAGCCATATAATAATAATAAACATAATCCATAGGTGTTGTACCATGTTAATAGGATCAGTCTAGCATCTGTACCACCCTAGGGTCGAGTGTTTATTGTCCCGTGTATCTCCGCAAGAAAACAACAAACAAAATGGCGGCTCCAGGATGGTGTGGGGACGCCCTTCCCACATCACGGCGTCGACCGTAGCGCCATCTGCACACATTGACGCAAGGGAGACAACTCGTGTGGCCTAAGGGTATGGACATAGCCGTGTTGGAGCTAGGGGAGCCACAAATGGTCCAATGGGATCGAGTGAGGTATCAAAGTGAAGCTTATGTGAAGGGGCATCTGATGGGCTGGGTGTGGGATTGAACTAGCGTCATTCTGCGCATGCGCGGTGGCCCAAGGGTATGAAAATAGCCGTTTTGGAGCTAGGGGAGCTACTACTGGTCCAGTGGGGTCGAGTGAGGTATCAATGTGAAGCCTAGGTGAGGGGGCATCTGATGGGCTGGGTGTGGGGTTGAACTAGCGTCATTCTGCGCATGCGCGGTGGCCCAAGTGTATGAACATAGCCGTGTTGGAGCTAGGGGAGTTACTACTGGTCCAGTGGGGTCGAGTGATGTATCCAAGTGAAGCCTAGGTGAGGGGGCATCTGACTGGACTAGTGGGGTTGAACTAGCGTCATTCTGCGCATGCGCGGTGGCCCAAGGGTATGAACATAGCCGTGTTGGAGCTAGGGGAGCTACTCATGGTCCAATGGGGTCGAGTGAGGTATCAAAGTGAAGCTTAGGTGAAGGGGCATCTGATGGGCTGGGTGTGGGGTTGAACTATCGTCCTTCTGCGCATGCGCGGTGGCCCAAGGGTATGGAAATAGCCGTGTTGGGAGCTAGGGGAGTTACTACCGGTCCAGTGGGGTCGAGTGATGTATCAATGAAGCCTAGGTGAGGGGGCATCTGACTGGACTAGTGGGGTTGAACTAGCGTCATTCTGCGCATGCGCGGTGGCCGAAGGGTATGAACATAGCCGTGTTGGGAGCTAGGGGAGCTACTCATGGTCCAATGGGGTCATATGAGGTATCCAAGTGAAGCTTAGGTGAAGGGGCATCTAATGGGCTGGGTGTGGGGTTGAACTATCGTCATTCTGCGCATGCGCGGTGGCCCAAGGGTATGGAAATAGCCGTGTTGGCATGTAGGGGAGTTACTCATGGTCCAATGGGGTCATATGAGGTATCAAAGTGAAGCTTATGTGAAGGGGCATCTGACTGGACTAGCGGCTCGGGTTCGTCCAATCAGAAGCGAGTATTTCAAATCCGCCACGGAGCTCTCGTCCAATCAGAAGCGAGTATTTTGACCCGGTGCCTTATGGGACATATCCAAGATGGCGGCACGTGTGTTCAAGATGGCGGCACATCCGGTGTCGAAAACTGGCCATTTCTGTCGGGATGTGGTCACCTAGTGTCGAAAACTGGACCTTGTATGGGTCCCGCTAGACGTGTTGGGGTGTAGGTGGGCCCCCAGTGGGTCGATGGGATCGAGTGAGGTATCCATGTGAAGCCTAGGTGAGGGAGTTACACTAAGGTGTCGTATCCATTCTGTTGCGCAGGTCACGTGGGGGTTGTGACGTCACTTCCGGGTTTTTCACTAAAAAGCTACCTCCAAACATAGAAGAGTTCCTAATGTTTCCTCTTAGATGTCCGTATGTTCAACCGCCGGGGTGTTTTCCCGCCGCGGCTCGCCCCGGCCCCCCAGCGCGAGCGCGCGCGCGAGTTCTCCGGAAGTGCGCGCGTCATCCCCGGCAGT